>LOJH01001391.1:0-23284 GCA_001685095.1 Ellobius talpinus
TTCTTTCTTATTCTTTCTTGAGAGAGGGCTTCTCTGTGTAACAGTCCTAGCTGTCCTGAAACTAGCTCTTGTAGACTGGGCTGGTTTCAAACTCACAGAGATCCACCTGCCTCTGCCTCCCAAGCATTGGGATTAGAGTACGCCACGACCTGGTCCTCAAGTCAGCTTCTTATTAGTGCCCACTTATAAAGGGAAAAGGATTGTTTTTGCTCATAGTTTCAGAATTTTCAGTCCCTGGTCAGTTGGCTCTGTCACCTTTGGGTCTGTAATAAGTCTGTATATAACAGTTGGAATAATGAGCTTGCTTTGCCTCATGACTAGGAATGAAAGAGGAGGGCCTGAGGTCCCTATACCCACTCTCAGAGCATATTCCCAATGCCCCAACTTCCTTCCACTAGACTTCACCTGGAGGACATTCAGATTCAAATTGCAGCAGTGGCCATGCCAGCCCTCAACTTGCAAAGAAAGCAAATGAGTAAGTTGAGGTCAGAGACAAAGGAGCACAGAGCTGGTAAAGGTGGGATTTGAACATGGAATGTTCAGACTGCGAAGCTCCCGTCACCAAAATGCTTCTCGGCAAAACTGTGTACCTGTTTTCTTCTTCATGGCTCTGCCTGTTCCTCCCATTTCCCTGACCAGGATGTGTGTTCCATGGGGGTAGGCAGCCAAGTCTCTGCTGACTAAGAAAACAACCCCTGTAGGTCTAAAACTTACTAGCCAGTCGGAGAAGTCGCTTTGCTTCTGTACGGACTCTGTCTCCTACCATAGCCAGCTTCCTGCCTCTATTCACTCCTTTCACACCCAGGAAATGTGGGACTTGGAGCCAACAAAAGCTGCTTCTCTCAATCCACTCTGCTGCTGTAATAACAAACCATAAAATTAACTAAATTTCACCAGTGTAATGTGTTGCATAAAAGCTGTGGCAATGTGTCTGCAGGGCAAAGGAGGGCTCTATAGAAATCTGTTTCCCTTTATTATATGGCCAGCATTGCACAATTTCTCCCCTAGAAAGATGGGGGGTCACATGAGCAAAGTAAGAATAGACATACTTTAGATACCTGTTGTAAATACGTGTGCTGTGGGCTAATGGGCAAATAAAATCTCACAAGAGTCTCATACACATGCATGTTCAAGCACACATGCCCTGGCTGTGGAAACACATACAACTGTACATGTGAATACTTGTATGCACATGCAGAAACATATAACAGTGTGGCTATACCTATGCTGGACACATTCATTTTTGTTCAACACTGGTGTTCAAAAGAACATTAGACAGACAAGGATTTATACTCCTCTCTTTGCATGCGTATGTCACCTGTAACTACTGCATGGAACTCTGCCATCAACTAAATATACCCCAGTTATTGTAATTTTTAAACTATACCTTAAAAGCAGTGGTTAAAATCAGGAACATTATCTGCCTGACCTATCTCTAAGAAAGAAGCCCTCCAACATGACACAAGCAGCTGCCAGGCCCAGGTAAGCAGGAAATAATCAGCTTGAGGTGACATGAGGCTATGCCTGTGGTGGCTGGTCCAGCTGGATAGAAACTGTGCCTTGCTCACTAGCTGGCTTTCTCTTCACGTTGGGAGACAATGGTTGCATATGGTAATGGCAGGGCTAAAAGTCATGTCTGGCCATTGGGTGCATCTGGGTCCTTGCACTGACCTTTGCAGACCCCATACCTGGCTAGTCCATGAAGCAAAGCAAGCATGTTCTCCCGATTGCTTGTTCTAAGTCCTTCCTGGAAGAGCGATTTAAGCCTGTTAATTCTGGTGCTGACAGGAAGCCATTGCTCATCATGTATACACTACAGAAACCTGGTATTCACCTCTGAAACTGGACGTCTCTCAAATTCACCACCACTTTCATACTCGCAGAATCTAGGTTCCCAGCTGCATTTTCACTGCAGTGAGGGTGTGGTCTTCTGATGCCCATGGTCTTCAAATGTGTGTCTTGGAGAGAATATTGGATTAAGAGCCCAGACACCCAGGTCTATGCCGCCTCTGCCACCAGCTTGGGAACCACAACAGTGAACACACACACATTCCTCTCAATCTCTAAAGGAGACAGTGACACTTTAGTGGGTCATTGAGACCCTTCCAAGAAACTCTTATCACTCCAAGATGGCTTCAAATATTCTTCTTGGGTCAAAAATAAATGTCAGTTTCTTTTCTTTTCTTTCTTTCCTTCCTTCCTTCGTTCCTTTCTTTTTAAATGTTTTTACATTAACAGAAGACGTTAGATGCCACTAGAGCTAGCCAGCTACTAAGGCTGGCTGACATGTATCGGTAAGAATGAGTTGTTTCATGCTTTCAAGACAAATTGTCTCTCAAATGCCGCCAGCAGAGTAATTACACAGATATTTACCCTGTTGATTATTTGACATCCTGACCCTCACTATAGGAAGATATTCTATAGATAGACACACGGCCTCCTAGTCTAGCCTGGAACGTCTCATAAGAGTAACAATGCTTAGCATTCAGTCAATAATTACTTAGTGACCACACTGCAAATATCAGAGGGTGCAAGGGTCTGACTCTAGAGACATACCAATGAGCAAGACACAGGATCCGTCCTAAAATAATTATGGAAAGTGATGGTCCAGCTGCTCACTTTGCTCATCAAGCACCGGGTGGAGAAGGAAACAGCCCTTTTCTCCCTATACATCATAAAGTCACGCTCAGATGTTGGGTTCTCTACATGGCCAATAACCAGGGGAGGACAGCGGATAAAACTGCCAGTGAGACGGCATCAGCCGCTGTCACTGTTCTCTGTGACAGCTGCTTTTGGGACTCTGGAAGGGCTGCAGAAGATAAACAGAACTCTAGGGACGGGTTTCTGATGAGAGACTCTACTCCACATCCTCTGCATGGGCGCAGATGATCACTCCGTAAGGGAATGTAGAGTGCAGGGCCATCCTTGTCCTTTTAAAGACCACATAAAGGGAGGCCCAATGAAGAAAGAGTAACACCTGGAACACAGAGCATCAAGCTTGACACTCTGCCCATCCTCCTTTGGTAAGAGAGCATAATGAAGGCAGAGATGGAACGGTCATTGTCTGGGATAGTTTTATGTCTACTTGACACAAGCTAGAGTCACCAGAAAGGAGGGAACCTCAGTTGAGAAAATGTCTCTGTAATGGAGGAGGAGTGGGACTGGGGTAGAGGAGAGGTGGGACTGCGGGTAGTGGAGAGAGGGGAAAATGCAGTCAGGGTATAATATATGAGAGAAGAATAAAATGAACCAATAAGTAAAAGTACTAAGTATTACATAAAAACAAAAGAGCCAACTGTAGGGAATTTCTTAACTAGTGATTAGTGAAGAGGGGTCCCATCTAGTGTGGATGGTGGCATTCCTGGGCAGGTGGTCCTGGGTTCTATAAGTAAGCAAGCTGAGCAAGAGATAATGAGCAAGCCAGTAAGTAGCATCCCTCCATGGCCTCTGCATCCACTCCTGCCTCCAGGTTCCTGCCCTGTTTGAGTTCTGGTCCTGGGCTTCTTTTGATTGTGGACTATTACCTGGATGTTCAAACCCAAATAAACCCTTTCATCCCCAAGTATCCTTGGTCATGGTATTTCATCACAGCAATAGCACCGCTAACTAGGAAGGGCAGTTGCCATAGACAAACCCCAGTCAAGCGTTTCCTACCCATCACACCAGGAAAGAGCATGGGTAACTTCATTTCAAGTGAAATTTTATGGCAGCTGTCAACCATGTGCTTAAAATCAATTTTATATATTTTAATCACATAAAAAAGGTTTGTTTTTAATAAAACCACTAAACTGGAGATGCCTTCCATTCCACCATGCCTTTTTCAAATATTTTGTAGTGTGCATACCATAGGCAAAACATAAAGAAAAAATAAAAAAAGAATGCTGCATTTGTGAAAAATATGTATTTTCTCACTTGTAAGTAAATGAGCACTGATGAAGCCACTCACCTGTACTCCTCAAACATAGTGTTGAGATCTGAGTTTTCCATCTCTTTAGGTTTAGGAGATTAAAGTCCCTGAAAAGCCTGTGGTGAGGAGACTATAAAGTCTGGGCTATCGTGGGAAACCTCTTGCAGGCACTGAACAGTATTTTCAAAAGAACCCAACACTGATGCTGATCCTAATGATAACAGAGAGCATTAATTTTTTTACCAAAGATACTAGAGAATACACCCACCCACCACCACTTAAGGCAAGTAATCAGGATATAGATTGTAAGTATTCACTCAGTTTTCCTGACTTTCCCTTGTAGGGAAAATGGCTAGCTAGTCCCTCATGGGTCCTATAGATCTCAGGGGTTTTGTTTTGTTTTGTTTCACTTTCTGGGTCTCAGTTACCATCTTTGCTTTGGATCCATCCAAGAAGCTCCATCTAACAAGCCACAGCTAGCTGAATCTGAGACATCAGAGGGTTCTACTCAGTTCTTAGTGGCCTTGTTGAACTTAGAGTTGAGTGTCCATAGAAAATTCCACCAAATACTCCTCCCATCCCTGCTCATTTCAGCCACTCACATTTAACACAGAGTAGAAAGTGAATTTAGTAGGACGGTCAAAGAGAAATAAGAAAAATGAAGACCGAAGAGAAAGTGTGGGAGGAGCAGAGGGCAATGTTGCTAGGCAACCAGCCATATACACCACAAAAGTGGGTGGTGCTTCTGTGTGGCTTGAAGGTCCCTGACTTCATGTTTCTGAGTACTAACTATTAGAATTTTTTTTATTATTATTTTTAGGTACATCCTTACCTTGGTCTTCTTACCCCTGTCCCTACAACAGATGGAACCATGGATTTAGTGTCCCTTAAAGACAGATTTGCTCAATAGAGAAAAACAGACAAGAGGGCACAAAGACAAACTGGAAGCAACAAAAGGCATGGAAAAGAGAACATAATTCCTCAAGTCCAGTTTTCTGCCTCCAAGCCCAGTCTATAGAGTCCACGGAGCTGTGTAGACAGGATAAGCAGGCTGGAAGAAGTGATAGATCACATCAAGGGTCTCAACCCTACCCTGGTCTACAACCCTGAGGAGTCAGGAAGACTGAGGTCTCTCATCAGCACTGAGTTGACCCTGACAACAATTGAGCATGTTTTATAAGCTTTGAACAAGTCCCCGGAATAGCAAAGGAAAAAAATAGTAGCATCAAGCTTTCTGCAATCCTTGGGTCTTGCAGCCTTTAATGCACCACATTGCATCGAAGCTAAAGTACCAATTGTACAGCACACTGTAATTTTATGTACTACTAAGAAAGGACCAAAAAAGGCTGGTAATTAAGTATGACAATGCATTGATTGTAAGATGCATTCAGTTTCAGAGATGTTGAAAATGAGAGGAAAAAATGTGTATTTTAGAATTGCTAAAATATAGTCAAACCTAAATCTTCTACAACAGTATTCAAGGCCTTCACAGAATGGGCCTGATTGATGACTCTGTCTTCCTTTTCTACCTGCCATGAACCAGTGTTTCAGACAGCCCTGTTTCTCCTTCACCAGCTCACTCAGACTCTATCCAGACCTGGACTAAGACTCTCTCTTTTACCAAGAAGGGAGACAGACACCCCCCTCCATCTGGAACATTTCTATCTTCTATCTTCAACATGTCCCTTTTCCTGTTCCTTTAGAGCATAATTCTGAGCATTTGGGTTTTTTCCTTTCATTATATTATAAGTTCCTTAAGGAAGATAAAGCAATTATTTAATAATTATTGAACATCTATCGGATGTCAGACAATAGAAGTATATGTAGACACATATATATGTATATATGACCAGATTAGATACCCAAAGTCAGTTGAAAATGTCATATGCAAAAAAGAAAAATGCATTTAATATACCTAACCTACTGATCATCTTAGCTTAGCCTTGACTAGTGGTAGTTACTGTTCTCATTAGTCTGACCAGATGCTTGACAAAGCAACTAACAGGAGGAAGGATTTCTTATGTGTCCGGTTAAATGGCTACAGTCCATCATAAGGAAAGGCATCATATCTGGGAATCACCTCTGAGGCAGCGGGCATATGAGGTAACTGGTTCACATTGTGGTAGATCAGGAAACAGAAAGACTCAGGCTCAATAAAGCCAGGCTATGGCCCATAATCTTTGCCCTATAGGCCGACTAGTCCCATGTTAAAAGGTTTCCCAATCTCTCAGAACTATTTTTTTATAAGGGATCAAGTATTCAAACACAGGAGCCTATGAGGGACATTTTCCAAGCAAGCCATTAACACCTACTTAAACATGCTTAGTACTGTCTGCAGTTGGGCAGAACAATCTAACACGGAACTTGTCGCAGGTTAGCGACTGGCTATCTCATGTCTTCTGCTGAAAAGAACAAGTCACAATTTGAAATGAAGCATCTACTGAACTAGTCTTAAATATTGTCTTCTCACCAATGGAGAGCTAAGAACCATCTATACCAGACAGAGAATCAGGTACTAATGTGGTCCATTGACAAAGGTGAGCTATGGGTAGTCACTCTGCTGAATTCATTCAAGCTACTGACAGCATTACTTAGTCAAAATAGTATTCCGACACATTCTGGGAGACACCATTGTCCATTTTTAGTCTCTTTGGATCCGAGTGGCTTTAAGCATGGGCATCATGCCAGGCAGGAAGTGGAATGAACAAATCCATCATCGTGGTTTTCCTTTGGTGTGGAAATGGCTTTGCGGGAACCATCCAGTCCAACTCTGTTTCTCATTCTTCCTCTTCTCAGTAACATCAACAAAACTGTCTCAGCCGTGAGGAAATGTATGATTATAAATAAAACAAAAGCTTTGCGGCATTATGGAAAACTAAAGAAAAAGGAAATTGGATAAAAATAATAACACTGAATAAAAGTATGAATAACAATGCTGTTAATAATGAGAGAATTCATGAGCCATAGTAATACACTTAGTCAAATAAAGGATCTAGAAATATAATGAGCTGCAAGCAGATTCATCTTGGCTGTAAAAGAAGCGCCTGTGCTTCTTGTTGTTCTTATAAATTAGGCTGGGCTTAAAAACAGGGTGTAGACAACTGTGTCTTTTGATACATTTGGAAGCACAACCCCAACACAGAGTTCTGTCTTTTGTTTCTCTAGCTCTGGTATGGCCAGAGATATCAGTGACCTCTGACTCTCAAGTCATTTAAAGAAGAGATGGCCAAGCCTGACTGAATGGGCAAAGACTTCCCTGGGTGTTCCTGAGGGGATGTAGGCAACTGACAGAAGTTCCTTCAAGGACCAAGCTCTTGGAAAAGGAGAACAGTTTTCAAAGGTGTTACACTGATGATCAACCCCAAAAGAAGGACTATATAAGCCAGTTACACTGCTCCTGGGATATTACCAGAAGGGCAGCAAGCCAACCTATGACACAGATACCTGGACATCACTGTTAGCTGGGGCACTGTTCACAATGGCTAAGTTACAGGACCAATCAAGGTGTCTGCACAGAGAAACAGTAGAGAAAGTGCGGTGGGATCTTCTCAGCCATAAAGAGGGATAAAGCTATGATGTTTGAAGGAAAATGGATATAACTGGAAATAATCATATTTAATGAATTAAGTTGGTCTCAGAAAGATAAATACTGCATGTTTTCTGTTTTTGTGGCTCATAGATTTTATATAGGCATATAAGAGTACCTTTGTGCATGTGGTGTGAAAGTAGGATCAAAACTGCCTAGGTCAACAATGGGAACAAGGAAGAGGGGGAAGGGGAAGACAGTGGAATAAGCAGGGAACACACTCAAATTACGTCCTATGCTTGTATGAAAATGCCCTTATGTAATCCATCACCATTTGAATGCAAAAAACCAAAAAGGTGTCACGATACATGCTTATTCCTAGTAGTTGGGATATGGAGTTAGGAAGAACAGAAGTTCAAGGTCATCTTCAGCTACATAATGAATTCGAGCCAGCCTGGACTACATGACAAACAAACAAAACAAACAAATAAAAATACATGTTAAAAAATAATACTAGTTGGGCCCTTGCTCAGTGGGTAGGGATACTTGCCACTAAACACACACACACACACACACACACACACACACACGAAATAAACAAAGTACTAGGGTTTAACTGAAGGCCTTGTTTACACAAGCACTCTACCAAAGCATTGCATCTTTTAATATTTTAAAAACAGAACAAATTTAATTTTCTTATATTTTTTACTTTTTATCAAGTCATGGAATTATTCAATATTTTATTTATGATATTGTATTTTATTTTTAAAAATTAAGTTTATAATGTTATCATTTCTCCCTTCCCTTTTGTCTCCTCTTTCAAGCCTCCCTCCTTGCTCTCTTTCAAATGCATGGCCCCTTTTTTCATGAATTGTTGTTACATGCATGTATCTACATACTTACATATTTCGCATATATAAATACAACCTATTTAGTCTGTATAATGTTACTTAGATGTATGTTTTCAGGAGACAATATCAAGACTTGTGTAGCCCAGGCTAGACTTGAGTTTATGATTCTCCTGCTTTACCTCCTTGAATACGTGGATTTACAAGCCTGTACCAGCAGCTCCATCTGGAAAGTTCTTTTGATGCGGACTAGTTCATAATAAGTATGTGTGTTCTCTCAGTGAGCTTTCTGAAATTATTGTCACTTGAAAATGGAAGAGCCTTCTCAAGTCTGTAGAGAGCCACTTGTAATGGGGAAAGAGAGGCTCAGAAGGGAGGAAACCATGGGCTACACAGTAAAGTGACATGGGCAAGCAGATGAACACTTCTTTAGATTCGCAGATGCCACCCCCACTCATCATTGTCGCACCCACTGCCACTTTGAAGGGCTGTGTCTTCTTAAATGACAGTGTGGCTCCTGTCTCAGGCAGGAGAGCAGGTGGGATGGCATCTTGGAAGCCATGTTCTTGCCATGGGAGAAAAGTTTTCTCCTGTGAGTTCACCCTGACAGTGCAAAAAGCACAGAAGACAGGCTATGCCTGGGCTGGAGGAATATCATGTCAGGGGCTTTCTCCACCTTGGCTCCTGGGGAGGCAGCTGTCTGCTGCTATGTGTCCCAGAGATATCATTTCTATGTGTGCCACGATGTAATAAAGGTCCCTCACTTTTCACAGAACAAAGACTTCAGAAAAACTCAGTTCCCTGCAGAAGAGAGACCAGAACGGTGAAGAGCTGTCTTAGCATCTCACCCACTGTGGAGAATGGAGAGTGTCCCATCCCACAGAGCAGTGGTCCTCAACCTTCCAAACACTGGGACCCTTCAATACAACTCCTCATGTTATGGCGAACCACAATCATAAGATTATTTTCATTGCTACTTCATAACTGTAATTTTGCTACTGTTATGAATTATAATGTAAATATTTTTGGACATAGAGGTTTGTCAAGGGGTTCATGACCCACAGGTCATAGAGCATCTGATGTGCCTATCTACCTCCTCTACAGAAAACAGCCAACACCAGCCTCTGTTGAGTGAGAGCCTGATCTGGACCCTCTCTCTTCCTTTGTCTTTAGCTTGTCCCCTTCCTCTTCTCTCCTCCCGCTGCCTTATTAACTACATGGTGGGCTTCTTGTGCATTCCCAACAGTTGCCCACCAAAACACTTTCTATTTTTACTTTTACCCTCAAAGCGTGGTCATCTCATTTCTCGGCACCAGAATTTACATATGGGACGAGGAAGAGATGAGTTGAGCTGTTGCTTGCCAATGAGATGAGAGACAGTACTGTCTCCAAAGCATGCAGTATCCTGAGTTGAAAGTCACACCACAATGAGCAGACCTCCTAGCCTAAAAGGGGAAATGATCTCTGATGTAAGCTAGCTGGATTGGATGTGCCTGCTGGAACATTCTGCCTCCGTGTTCTCACCGCTGACTTGCAGAGGATAAATACTCCCCCTACAGAATAGACACCAGCCGCCAATAGATACTGGTCAAATGGAGTGAGCAGCTGAACAAATGCATGCCTTATACATACATTTGGGGGCAGGTATTTAAAATCACTCCTTATGGGCCTAGGTAGAAAAGTAGAAAGTCATAAGAACAGAGTATTTAATAACCAATCAAATACAAACACTAAGTCCTGACTGTTAGTACATTGAGGGTCAACACCTCTAAAGCACTCAGTACTCCATAGCATTGGTTAAGTGATTCTTATACTAATCCTACACACCAAAGATCACCATTAACCCCAGTACATGCACAACTACATAAACAGAGAATCCATCTGAGAAACAAAGAACTACAACAATTTATCCATCCACAGTGCTTGTTATATATGCACTAAACATTAACATTTTGCGCCTGCTTATTTCGTAAGGGCAAGAAATCTCAAGTATACCCAGGGCACCAAGCCCTCCCACAGAATGACATGCAAAGTCTCCCCTATGGTAGTCCCAACCACCACACTTGCTATGCTTCCCCTGGAATGAATAGAGTGACAGAATGAATCCAGGAAAGTGTCTGTCAGGTCAGCGGGACAGGAAATGATGCAACCCACAGATCTACCTCCCGGGATTTCAGGTGAGCTGGCTGCTCTGGGAAGCCCATAGATCTGTCCCCTAAATCTTCTGGCTGATCCAGCCAAACCCCAGTGAGAAAATCCTCCAATAACCATGGCTACAGGAAGTGGTTGGCAGGGCCCCAGAGGCTCCAAGTGTCTCACCCCAAGAGGAACTCTTCAGGCAGCGCCAGAATAGCCCCAACCTCACAGGAGAGCCCAGCTGGACCATAAATTGTACTGACAAAGATAAAGACTCACATTTTCTCTTGGCTCAAAGGACTGTAGCATGGCACATTTACCCTCTGCTCTGGCAGGCTGGTGGACTGTGCTCATGGCTTCCTTTGCCGTGTAATTTTTCTCCATCTCCCACTCAGCCCCTTTGCCATCTGCTGTGTGAGCTATAAGGCCCCTATCACTCCTGGTCAACAGGGCTGCATATTATCCCAAAGCTGGGACAGCAGGCTGTTTGTTGGAATGACCTTGAAATGACCCTCCATCTGAATCTTGCCTCAGTGCTGAGTAAACTTTGTTCCCATGGATAGCTGTGGGCTCGTGAGAAACACTCAAGTTTAAGTTAGTACAGTCTGGTTCAGGTATAGTTACTGGCTACTATGTGACTTTGGCCAAATTGTTTGACATCTCTGAGCCTCACACAACATGCTGACCTCATAGAATGTGTGAAAGGCTAAAGGAGATATCTCGATGCTTTCATTAAATTCAGATTTCCTAACATGTTTTGCGTGCTTTACAAGATCTTCAAAACTTTTGTTCACCTCGAGAAAAGTAGGTAGATGTTTCAACTCATTGGGTTTCTTTTTGTGAATCAGGTGGCCTTTTGTACCCATATTATAGAAGACACTGTCCAAAGTATTTTGAGATGCTTGGAGATCTCTTCTGGGTAAATCTCTCTCTCTTTCTCTCTCTCTCTTTCCTCTCTCTCCCTCCCTCTCTCTCTCTCTCTCACACACACACAGACACACACACATGTACGCATGCACACACACGCACACATTCAGGCACACACACACACGCACACACGGAGTTTCCTAGGAATTCGGTTGAGTGCAAGCTCCTAGCGGAAGTGGTTCAGCTGAGGTTCTGGCAGACATTATTGATGTGATATGTATCCAGAGTGTTGAATGAAAGGGTGAGGCAGTCTCAACAGTCGTATCACTAGGCAGGAAGATTTGATCAGTAGTAAGGAGATGGCATTAAAGGAAAGGGCAGGGAAAGGAAAGTGCCTCCCTTTGTGAGCTTGGAAAACATGATAAAATATAAATAATACAGATGCTACCCTGCTTCCAGTTTTTCTTTTTATTCATATTACCACTTGAGATAATTAGCTAGTACAATAAGCCAAATAGAAAACCACCTGGATTTTTGGCTATCTCACTTCCCTCCCCATCCACGCCTAATAACCTGGATTAAATGACACTAAAGCACTTGCCACTCCCTGCTGAAACCCCCACCCTACCCCCAGGACAAAGGAAACACAGAGCTCAAAGGCAGACTTCTCTCCCTTGCCTAGCCCAGAGAGGTTGCTGGGAAGAGCTTAAAGGCCAGTGTGAGGAGGGAAACTGGGATGCATCTCCATGACAACCACCCAGGCCAAGGCCAGTTTCATCACCTGGAAACTCTAACTAAACAAGATACAAAGGGGTGGGGGGGTGCATATTGGGAAGTTTGGAGTCTTCTGAGCATGGGCCTGCTTGAATTCATGTGTAGGTTGTACCAAATGAGACATGGAAAGAGAGGAAACAAAAGACTTAGACTCTGAGGAACTGATCAAATCAAGGAAGATGAATTTCTGGAGATGAGCATCTGCTACCCAGACAACCATCCAAGATGGCCAGGTAGGAAATATCAGACTTAATGCTGAGCCTGTTACCCATGAGACAGGGACAGTATGCCTTCTAGAAGAGTCTTCAGGTGGTACTAGAGGACTATGAAGGGAGAGAGGACAGTTGCCCAGAATCCCAGTGACAGTGTCAGAGCCTAGACCCCATCCTACACCTTCTTACTCAACCTGGGGCCATATTATTGTTTTCAGCTGGCTTTATCACCTTTCCCAGGAAGCACCCACTCTTGAGAGAAATGATCACACACGTGCTTCCCGCATGTTCATCTTCACTCAGTTTCCCCTGATGGGCACAAGACTGACACTAGAGTTTGAGTGTTATCCTTGGGATGGCTCTCTTGGGACAGCTGTAGGATAAAGGATGAATGGGAAGGAGAATCCAGTCTCACTTGCCTCTTTGCTTTCCCTCAGGTTGGTGCCAGAGGGCCCTTCCATGGTTAGGTATTATATGTAAGACTCCCCTTTCCCCTTATCTCTCCCATTGCCCCCCAACCCCATGCATAGGTTAGCATGAAGGATCCAGTTCATCACTCACTAACTAGATGCTTGTTCTAGCCCACCATCTTCTCTGCCTCAGTTTCCTAGGCTTCTGTATAAGAACCTTGGCAAATTGACTGGTATCATTTGAATATAAAACATCTCTCATAGGTTTATTTGTTAAATACTTGGTCCCCAGCTGGTTGTGCTACTATGGGGGTCTAGCCTTTTGGGAAACGGGAGGAAATAGGTTCCTGGGGAGCATCTTCAAAGGCGATCCATAGTCCTTATCCATTCTTCACCCTTCTTCCTGCCCTCCATGAAGTAAATAATATCTTTTGCCTTGACAGTCTGCCAAAGTGTATGGGGCCAAGCAACCCAATACTGAACCCTCTGAAAGCCTGAACAAAAGTAAGTCCTTGCCCATTAATGTGTTTATTTAGGTATGTGAGCCACTGCTATGTACAAGTAGTGGATACACCAGTCTCCCACAATGGAGCACACAGTTCTGAGGTAGCACTGGCACTTTTGCTGCTCTGGTTCAAGGACATGGCTCACAGATCCAACTGTACAACAGTGAATGAAGGCAAGCTAATAGATTCTTTTCATGGCAAACCTGGCTTCTTCTGGTTCAGTGCTGGCTAACCCTTGTCCTATCAGAACACACTAGAAAAAGACTAATGCCTTTACAATGCCAATGTAAATGTAAACTGAAGAGGTTGTTTACTGCTGCAGGGAAGTGGCTCCAGGGATTCTGGCTGCCCCTAGACCCTCCTGGAGGCTCCCAGGTCTATGGGGATCAACATCCTTGTGCTGTAATAAAGAGACAGAAAAGAAAGGGCAAGCCAAAACCACACAAGCTGGGGAAACTCAGGGCACTAATGAGTTTAAAGAGTATGATTCTACCTAACCCTGGAGACAAGATGGCTAAAATACCCTGATTACACTGAGCCAATAGAAGCCCTCCTCCGGCCCTGGGGGCGGAGCTATCATCTTAAATCTAATTAATATAGGAGAAAGGGAGAATGTTGGTTACAGAACTATGACCATTCCCACCAAAAACATGATTCCTAATGGAAAGACAAACATGTCACAATACGAGGCTTTCCTTCTGTGACCCTCCTCCCAAGCCTTCACCAGTGTGTCCTTGGGTTTGCTCATCTTTACAATGAAGTCTTTCAGTTTTCAAGCCTAGATGACCTGCCGAGAGCTACATGGCCACCTCATGCTGTCACACTGAAGGACCAAACATTGGAGCTTTTCTCTGAGAGGTTTTCGAAAATAAATAAATAAAGGTGTTATTTAGCTCTTCCCCTCCCTCTCTCTTAATAGCATCTTTCAACCCAGGAGCTGTCAGAGAAATTAGAAGCCGCGGCTATGTATAGAAACCCTATCACTCTCTACTGAAATACAGAAGAGTGGTAACGCCCCCACAGCACTTAGGGAGAGAGGGGAAAGCAACCCAATCCAGCCAAAACATGGGACAAGGAGGATGCTGCCCTGGCATGTGCAGGGGACTGCATAGGGAAGATGATGGATGTGGTTAGGGTGCCAAGAATTTCAGGGTGTGTGTGTGTGTGTGTGTGTGTGTGTGTGTATACATGTATATGTGGTTTCTGCCTCTGGGCATCTTATTCACACTCCTGGATGTACTTTATCACACTTTATCACATTTGGAAAGGACTTTGGGGAAAGGAAATTTGATGAATTCCCATTGCAATGTTTCACGACCCTGACAGTGAAGGAGCTGTCCCTAATAACCAAGCTCCAGGCGGCTTCCCACAGTTTTAGTGCCCTTGCCTTGTGAAGTCCTTCGTAACATTGGAAACAGCTGGTCACCATGCTCCTCATAATAACCCTCTTACATTGAAGCTGATTATTATGTCACTCCTCACTCTCTGCTCCTCCTTGTGAGGGGGGAAAAAAGCTGAACTCTGATTTCTTTATCTTGGCATGAAAAGCTCTTTTCCTTTGTCCCAGGGTAATCCATCATCACCCTCCTTTCTTTTTAAAATTATGATCTTCTGACCTTGTGGTGAAATTAGCAGAGTGCACATACATAGCATTCCTGCCCACCATACCATTATGATGGGAGCATACTAATCAGGGAAGGACGAGACAAGAGCAGAAAGCACAGCCGAATGCTTGCCCCCAAGTTTTCTCATGCATCTTCTCAATCTGAGAATGTAGCTCCAGCTCAGCTTCCCAGATCTATAAAGAGTCTGAGAAATCAAATATGTCCCCCAAATCAGGGTTTGAGTTCAATCTAGTCATTTATGCACTCACACACCAGTTTGCAGCAGCTGGGTATCAGCTCTGTTCAGGAAATGCAGATCAAAGCTACAAGGAGATTCCATTTCACACCTGCTGGGATGGTCACGAAAGTTGAGCTGTGACAAGTACTGGTGAAGAAGTGGTGAAATCAGGACCTTTGTGTATTGTTGGTGTGCATATCAAGGAGAAAACTATTTTGCAACTAGCTAAGGTCTTCCTCAAGTGGCTAGATAGAGATTTGCTACAAGACACCACTACATGACAATACTACTCTTCTGTTGGCAGCAAAGAGGAATGAAAATACAGCTCATGCGCATGGCTGCTCATGGTAGCTTCATTCATCACAACCTTGAAGTAGAAGTGATCTAACAGTCAAGTCCAATTAGATGGTATACGCCTGCAATCCAAACACTTACAAGGTAGAGCCAAGGGGATCATTCAAGGCTAGTTGGGGCTACATAATGAGTTGCAGGCCAGTCTGAACTATGTGAGACAGTGTTAATTTTTTTAAAGGCCCAAACTACCCAAAAGTCCACCCAATGAGGAATGGCTACATAGAATGTAGTTTAGCCATTTAATGGAATATGGCTGGGCAATAAAAAGGAATGAATTGCTGACATATACTATGTGGATGGACCTCATTAACATTATGCTGAGTGAAAGAAGGCAGGCATGAAAGGTATGTGATGCCCAGATTGACAGGTCTACAGTCAAAGAAGATAAGTGGCTGCTTAGGGCTAGAAGGCATGGTCAGTTGGGGGGTGATGGCTAAATGGTATGGAGTTTGCTTTTAGATTAATAAGTGTTCTAAAATTGATTGTGGTGATGACTGCACAACTCCATAAATGTAGTAAAAGCTATTGAATTATAAAAGCCATTGAATACTCTCTTCAGATGGGTGAATTATATGGAATGTGAATTATATTTCATTAAAGCTTTAGAAAAATATACCAAATAACTCAACTCTACTTTTGAAGTGTTTAAGAATCCTTGGGCCAAGGCAGGACCACCAGGAAAATTCCAGGATCAATCTCTACACAGTTCTTAAAGGTTCGTATGTTGCCAGGCAGCCTGTCATCTCCTTGTTGGGCCACTGAGAATGTGAATGGCCCCTGTCCCCACCAGTCAGGAAATGAAGATCCAAGGGCTATGAAGAAGGGAGTGGGGAGACCCTTCATCCAGGGAGTAGACCCAAGAAATATGCCCTCTGTCCACTATCCTGTTGTCAATGGGAGGCAGGAAGCATAGAGGAGCCATCTTGCTTGGGCATGGTATAAGTCAAATGAAGGACCAAGCAGAGGACCTGGAGGGCCTGCCTTGTGTCAGGAGTGCATCCCCTCAGGTAGCAGGAGCTTGAGGCTGCCTGACAGAAGCCCGGCAGGGAAAGGAGTATTCATCTTTCACTCGCTCTTCCCTTGCTGTCGCTCCACAAAGCTCCAGAAGAAGAGAAAGAGGAAGCAAAGAAAGAAAAGAAGAAAAGAGCATTGGAAAAATAAAAGGGGGCCAATTCCCTCCTATTAAGCCTGTTATTGGGCTGCGAATCAAATTAAACCACAGGGCTTTCCACTCGCAGAGTGCTATTTTAAGCCTTATTAGACTATATTAGGATTGGCATACATTTCCACTGACATAATATCGGCCTTTAATTGGATTTAAGGGCAAGGAGGCTGCATTCGGCTGGAATAGGCACCATGCAAGGAGAAACTTAGTATTCTTCTCACAGCATCTGAACTTTCCCTTCTGGCCACCAACGAGGGGCCGAGTGGGCCTGTAACCCATTCTCACTCCAAATAGCAGTTTCCCTTTCTCCTCCTCTGATAGGCTGTCCCAAAGCAGACCCTTCTCACTCATCTCTGTGTCCATTGCTGCCTAGCAGACATCTCACTCTAGCTACAGGAGCTGCTGACATAGGGCTACCAACTAGAGGGGGAGAGAGACCAAGCTTGCCTCTCTGGACTCTAGGCCACTGGATGGAGCCACTGAGTGACAGCAGAAAGTGCTGGGCTTCCTTGTGGGGCCATGATGTAGAGGAAGATTTGAAACTAGAAGCACAGACCTTGATTTCTGAATCCCAAATGACCCCGGGGCAGGTGGAATCTGAATAGAGAAGGAACACAGGAAAGAGTTCCCCCACCACCGAAGGCTATGAGCTCCTCAGGCAGGCGAGCAGGTTCAGTCAGAGGACACAGCTCTTCCTGGCTCACCAAAATAGCCCAGGCTAACCCTGAACTTCTGGTCCTCCTGCCTTTACTTCCTGAGTTCTGGGATTACAGATGAACATGCCTAGCTTTATGCAGTGGTGAAGAGCAAATGCAGGGCTTCTACCAACTGAGATACATCCCCAACCTTGGCTTAACGCACTCCATCCTTACCTCTGCCAAAGGACATATGCTCCAGGAAGGCATATAATGGTCTAGCCTGGGGTCCTGCCAGGATCCCCATTCACATCACATCCACAAAAGCTGCCCTTACCTCCTCTGTAAAGTGAGGTTACATTGTCCTTTCATTCTCCATAATGTTCTGGAAACTAACTGGGAGAACACAGGTAAAAATAGTTCTTCTGAGGCTTTATAATCTTCAAGTCTTCTCTTTCCTTTGTTTTCCAGGCTTTAAGTAGTTCTACTAAATGGCACTATCACGGCGACAGACGTCACCAACCAAGCGTGTTACAAAATAATGTTGGGATGAGAAAAATCTTGGTACTGGAACAAGGATGTATGAAATATCATTTCCCAAAATATTGCTCAAACATGAAAAAACACACAAAATTCCTCAAGAATTTTCACTAATACATGTGACTATCACTCGTTCCCACTTGCCAAGGCTCTTCTTGGCTATACTTTGATGTCTTCAATTTCCACACTTGTTTTCAACTCTTCTGCCAGAGCCATGTGCTTGTTTATTTTTACTACATTTTTATGACGTTTCTACTCTAGCAATAAGTTTTGCATTATTAGTTTTATCAAATAGCAGAATGTCTGGTAGGCTGGCGGAGGTTTACTGGCCCGATTTTTATGGCTCCGGCCCAGAACACTTTCTGCCATTGCTTTCTGAGTAGTTCTTAGATCCGTTCTTAAGTATGTGCTTCTGCCTGTATTAAATCACATCTGAGGGCTAATTGTTATGGTATAAACTTAGCATCAGTGTGGTGCCAATTGCTGTAATCTTATCATTATTACTTAATCACAGGCTTGCTTGCTCCGTTCTATGCAGCGCAGCGTACACATGTTGGGGAAAGTTGCTTGTAAATCTAATATTTATAAACAATGTCTTTTTACATTCCCTGGGATCTTTGTGTTGCCCACACATAATATCACACCTTAAAATGCCTATGTGGCAAGTTTAGTTTAGGTGATATACTGAGTTTCCTGACACTGGAGAAAACTAGAACCAAAAAAAAAAAAAATTCAGCCCAGTGTGATTCCCGGTTGGAGGCTGCAGCTTACCCTACCCTAGTTATTTGATCAGTACCTGGGAACCTTTGCTTTCATCTTTGGGAGAAAGCATGCCCTCTCCTATGTAGGAAGGAAGGAAATTAAGGGCCAGGGAGTATCTTGTCCAGTCATGAGAGGGTGTAACTGTTGTCATGTTGCCTCTGGGGACGTCCCTTTAGCCTGGCATTCACCAAGTCTGTGGAGCTTCTGGAGAGTTTTGCTGCCCCTCTAAGTCTCTGCTCTTTTCAAGTCAGATCTGGTTCCCTCATGGAGCCTGAGCCCAGGGGATGGTTTTCCTTTTCCTCCCCTTCCTGTACCCCCAACACATGTCCTCAATGCACACTGACCCCCAGAGAGTTCCACATTAGTAAGAGTGGGACCTCCTGGAATGTTCCCCCAAGGGGACATCAAAGGGACAACTGTCCTGATGGGTTTGGATTAAAGGCGTTTGAATCATTACAGATAGAGTTGAGTTGTGCTTGCCTGGGAGCAGGGAGCAGAGGAAGCACTGAGCCAGCATATTAAGGAGTAGGAGGAAATCCACAAACATGGATCACACCACTGTGAACTCAGGCACTCGCCATTTATCCAGGGTGAAGAATGATTTGAAACCCATTGGGGTAAAAATAATAATAAAAAAATCTTTCTAGTTATCTGGAGTCAATGTGTTCTCTGGTCTCATAGCTACAACTTGGTCACTACAGCTCTTCTTTTTCCCACCAGGGAAAACAATATTCTTGTGGCAGAGGGTGTCAGGCTAGAGCCTTTGATAAAAATATCTTGTCGTCATAATGCGTTGTTGTCATGCTAGTGCCATTTAGCACTCAGGCACGTCAATTACTGACATAGGGGCAGTTTCATGGTGAATGATCCTTGGATGCCTGAGCACATGGATGTGTCCTAGGGTACCCCTGCTCTGCAGATGTCGGCATTACTCTGGGCCAGGAAAGCTCTTGGAGAGGGATGGCTGTCTTCAAAAAGGAAGATGGTCTAGCTCCTCCCTCTGCTTAGCTACCGGCATACACAGATGTGGCAAAGGCAGAGAATCAGGCAAGGGGTCATGACTTCCACAAAGGCCCTCTTGGAGGCAACTTACTGACAGCACCAGGAAACTGTGAAGAAGGTATCTAGGGCCCTTCGTAGTACCCGCATGCTTGCAGGGTACAGGAGTCTTCGAGCAGCTTTGAAATTCGATTGATATGAAGTCCAGGAAGTGTGGGTATCCCTTTGCAGCACTCTGTTTTAGGGGAATCCAGCATGCCAGCGGCCCCTCCTTTGGAGGAACTTTCTGTTATCGGAGGCTGTGGTGGCAGGGATGACCAAGTAGCCCTACTGTGATGCCAAAAGGACCACAGCCCTCGTCTTCTTGGCCATGGCGCTCAGGGCTCTTTGCTGCAGAGCACACTTTTACTTCGCCGTCTCCGGGTCTCCAGAGGGGAAAGAGAGACGAGAAGAAACTATGCAGGATGGAACAACACAGAAGGGGCTGATGCGCCATGTAAGAGACACTGCTGTATGCAGCTGCCCCAGTGACCTACATCCCGTGCTTGGTCCCAGTCTGTACCCCAGCTGTCTGTCTGTTTGCGGAGCCCTAGTGTCCTTCCCTATGGATTCCCCTTGTGATTATGACATCCTGGTCAGTCTCAGTCCCTTGCAATAGTAACTCTAACTGGCAAATTCCAAAGACAGCTATTGTCAGATTTCATTAGTCAGAAGGGAGGGGCCAGTGCCTGGGAGGTAGAGACACACTCACCGCAGTCCCTGCTTTCCATCAAAGGTCCAGTCAAATGAGGTCATCCCTGCCTAACAGTCTCCCACTGAGTCAGCCAGCAGTTCTCCAGCACTGATGCCAACCTGCCTCTATCCTGGATCCAAGAACTCACCTGAGAAAACAGGCAAACCCCACAGACATGAAAACACCTCTGATCTCCGAACAGAGGGATGGTGAGGAGGAGGGAGAAATGGAGGGCCTCCCACGGCAGGCGTGGGATGTGTTTCTGGGAGAAGAGATAGCATAGGGGAGTCCATACTGCAGTGACATAAGACCACAGGCTGGGTAAGTGGTAACAAGAGCTTCAGCTCATGCTTTGGGGCCGGGAAGTTCAAGGTGGACAGGGGACATCTTGTGTTGGTTGTCTGGCCGAGAGACGTGGGAAGAGAGGGGGAGGAACGATCTCATTTTCATAGCAAAGTTATTCCTATGATGATTAGCAATAAGTAGTCCCCAAACAGGAACATATTCATGAAAGTAGAGTCACCTCCCTAAGGTTTCCATCTTTGTGATCTGCTCTAATAACATTTGAGTCACAGGACGTGTTTTGGTGGGTACAATCCATCCACAGCAAAGAAGCTGTCATTTGATGAGTTGAAGACAATAGCATTATGCTAAACAGCGAGGAAGGTGTTAGAGCAAGGGATACAATGAAGTAGCCAGCTGTGGGTGCTCATTTTGAGGTACTGGAGGGGCTTTGAGACAGGGGGACAAAGACGCTCCTTGTGCTGGTAGAACCAGGATGTCACTTTAGAAAGGAAAATGACATCACTAATAGCAAGTGAGGGTACTCAAGAGAGAGCTCCAAAACTCTGAAAAGATGGGTGAGAAATTGAGAGGTCCAGCATCCTCCCAGACTGCACCTCCCATGGCCTGTTCTTCCACCCTGGTGCTCAAACGCATGTGCCAGGAGCCCTGACATGGCTGTTTGTGTAAATGGCAGAGTTGGGTTTATAGCAATTTAATCAGCAGCATTAATAATGTCACCTAAGCTTAATGATACCAATTATAACTGTGGTAAACATCGCCAAGCAGCTTATAAACAGTGATATTAAAGATGAACTTCCTGCAGTCGGTCAATGCTGTTAAGAAACAAACGCGGAAGGTTCATTCTTTAAGTATTCCCTTATTCTCACTCCCATTCACTCCTGCAGGGAGAGGCGCCGTCTCCAGTCATTGGTGCCTGCTGTGGTCATTTCCTAGGGCAGATCTGAGTCCTCTGCTGTTGACTACCAAACAGAAGTCTTGGGTAGGGGTATTACAGAACACGGTCACAGTTAGACAATCCGTCTGAGCCAGGCAGTATGGCTTCCATAGGTCAAGCAAATTTTGAGAATTCCAGGTGAAAGCAAGTTGGAATGGTCAAAAGAGCAGAGTGCGAAAACTTAGAAAAACTTACATGAAACAAAAAACAATGGAGTTTAGTAAGATTTTTTCTCTCTGTGGGAGTTCCCATAGGATGGATTGGAAACAACCTTTCTTCTCTGAAGAAGAAACATGTTACAGAGCAACAACAACAACAAAAATGCCCATGAGGGAGTCACATGACAGAGTGAAGAACACAGGGATACAAGTTCTCAAGAAAGTTGTGGCATCGCCTGCCTCTTTGGTCTTTCACATTAAAGATGATATCTCTGCTTAGAAGTGAGGTGGTGTCCAAACAGACAGAGAAGGCTACTGGCTACAGAATGTGGGTCAGTACGAAGTCCCTTCCACGAACAAGAGCCTATCAGAAACACCTTCAATTCACTCCACAGGACTTCCTGACCTCCTCCACAGAAGCCACAGGAAAAGTCCATCTCTCTGGGGAAGGTGGGTTAAGGGGAGGAGGCTGTCTAGGTTGACCATTCATCTGAGAACCCTAAGTAATGCCCAGGTGACTTCCTGAGGCCAGCTCTGCCCTACATCTCCTTCAGCTTCCCTCTTTCCTTCATACCCCTTCATCTCCATCATGAGGCTCAGCAGGGAGGCCCTTCTGCTTCTTTCCGGTTCTCACAAGGGTCTAACTCATAGAAGATGCTCTTGTCCTGGATCCCAGCCCCACAGGAGGATTAATTCCCACATTCTTAATACACAGTGTCCCCTGAGCTCATGCAAGATTGGCTCTGAGTCCAGGTCCCCTTTGGAATCTTCTAAGACCCGCCTAGTGAAATTCCTGCCTTTCAGTGTAGTGTCTGCCCACCCAGCTGTCATAAAGACAGGATCAAGTGGAGCCTCCCTCATTTCATCTGAGCCCATGTGGGGGCTCAGATGTTTCCCCAAGAAGAATCAAGGGCTGTACCTCTCCATCCTCATCCAATTTACAGAAAGCCAGCCAACCTTCTCTGCCTCCATCACAGGTCTTTTCGGTCTAACGTCCCCAATGATGGTGCACTCTTCAGGGGGAGTTTACCGAGGTGTTTGGAAATTGCATTGTGTATTTTTATAGATTTGTGCACACACCTGGTGGTCTCAGAACTCTGCAGGCAACTCTAATAAATAAATAACAGTGCCTGGCTGAGCCCAAGTTAAAGTGGAGGATTTTGTTAAGCTAACGTCTGAGAGAGGAATTACAGGGAAACATGTACCAGGAGGCGGAAGGCAACTGGACACACAACCCTCCACACAGCAGAAAGGACCACAGCATCTTCTCCTCTCATGCCCGTGTGTCCCAATGGAGCCAGAGATCTGTGAAGAAGATTCAGATTCCACAGCCCCTATTAAGTCGGTTTTAAAGTTTAAAACAAAGTCTTTCTATGGCTGCATCTCTGTGCCACCAACCATCTGGAAGGGTACTGTGAAGTCATTTAATTATCCAGATATTTCAAAACGCACGAACTCTTTTCCCCATACTTTCAATTCAACCCAGATGTGTTTCCTCTGTAGAAAGTGTCTGTGACTTAGGGATTTTCATCTGAAAATAGGAGGAGGTTGTCTGAGGGATGTCCTTCCTATGAGAAAGTGACCCTGAAGCAATGGCTTGTGTTCTTTGGGAAGAAGAAAATGGGTGTGTGTGTGTGTGTGTGTGTGTGTGTGTGTGTGTGTGTGTGTGT
>LOJH01001392.1:8727-29769 GCA_001685095.1 Ellobius talpinus
TCTACAGAGCTAGTTCCAGGACAGGCTCCAAAGCTACAGAGAAACCCTATCTCAGGGAAAAATAAAAATAAAATATGTGTTTGTGTGTGTGTGTGTGTATGTGAGAATGTAGAGATACTTTTACATATGCAGATTTTTATTTCAATATTCAAAAGCAAATGTATAGTCTCAGTGACTCCCCTGAGCATGTGACCAGTGCCCAAATGCCACACTTACCCCATTATGCTGCATTTTATTCCTATGCTGTGTATGAAAACAAGTTGGCTCAAAAAAAGCCCAATTAAAAACAAAACCTCCAAAATAATGAGTGTGTTACCCAGATAGCAGCTCCGTCGAGTTGTAGAAATTGCCCCCACTGAGCCCCTTCTCCATATAGGAGGTTGCAAGGTAGAGTCATGTCTCTGATGATTGCTGAGACCACAGGTGGCTAGGACTACAGCCCACATCGAACTTGGGGTTCAAGGTCTGACTCTGTGGTGCCTGCCATCTGGAGCGGCTCAGGCCTCTGTCCTGCTTCATTTCCAAGTGGAGTTTAATGTCTCTAACTAACTTGAACGCTAGATTTCCATGAATAGTTTTTCCTTAACTGACATTTTTTACAGAGACAGTGTGCAGCTGTGACTTACCCCTTTCTATGAAAACTGGTGGTTTTCTTTGAATTTTCAAGGGTTACCTGCCTACCTGGTCCCTAAGGCTCAAGCCTTATGGGCTGCCACTCTCTTGTGGTGCCATTTTCTCTCCTGCTCACGGCAGGCCTTGTGTTACTATAATAACAAAGGATACAAGGGCAGACTTCTCAGTCCCAGCTCTGATACCAGTGAGTCCTTCCCAGTCGCCTGTGGTGAAAATTTACCATGCAGCATAAGTCACCATGTTTTATCGACAGATCTGTGTCAGTTAGTGTGTCAGCCTTTGGAGAGACAAGTTTTGAACTATATGGCACCGTCGGTATGAATTCTGTTTATCCTAATGTCCAGGCCTGCCCACCGTGGCCTAAGTCAGCATCCCTTCTGCCCTCTCCAGCTCAGTGCCATATCTACAGCCACGTGGCCACTATGGCAGCTGGTCTCTCTGCCTCTGAACTCTGGGGACCCTAGGGAAGCACCCCAAATATAATTTATCTATGTATGCCACTGCCCTGTTTCATACCCATTAGTGGCCTCATCAGCTGTGACATCTGGGCCTTGCCAATCCCTCTTGTCTGCCCACTGTGAACTTAGTCTGCTCTGGCTCCCTTCAGAGCCAGTTTGCCAGTTTGTGTACCTTCTTTACCCAGCATCTTTTGTCCTCCATAAAAACTTCCCCATACCAGACAAGTCACTGCGCCTCTGTGTCTCCATAGCAGCACTCTGAGCACTCTGTAGGTAAGACCCTCCTAACACGTCTCACACTTGGTCCCCGTTCATCTCCCTACCCCTTGCCCTTACCAGTTCTCTGGCAAAATCTAGGATAGCAAAGCCTGGAGACTGGAGTGAGAGACCTCCGGGCCAGACCTCTTGGAGGCAGATCACCCCTTGCCCTGTAGTCCAGGATGGGTGAAAATGACGACTGTCCTTGGCTTATGCTTGTACCCCAGGCTCTGGCCCATGGCTCCTTGCCATGGCTACCCACCAGCCTTAGCTCAGTTGCAGATGCTTAGCTCAAGTCTGGAGCTGTTCAAGAGCCCACAGCATTGTGTCGAGGCCCTCCCTGTTCCCCTCGGTGGTGTGACTGCTTTCACTGCCAAGGACAAGCAGTCTAGCCCAGGAGAGTGGGCCTTCATCATTCCCACCTGCCCCTCTCTCTTAGTTGGGCACTGAAGCGAGAACTGGGGACAGGCAAGGAGAACACATACTCCAAGAACAGCAAACAGCGGTGTTGGGGTACAGGGGTTGAGAATCCTCTGACCATTGAGATCTGGCTAACAGTGACTTGTTTTTACACCCAACTCCTGTGTAGACGAGCTCCAGGCTTCTCCTCTGTGAACCCACAGTTGACAAGCCCTGTGGTGCTGTAGTCCCCAGTGTCAAGGCCTCTCTCCCAGACTCGGGCCGGTGCACACTGCACATCAGCTGTGTAGTCTTGCCTCTGCCAGAACTACAGGACATTTTAATCACGTCTCAGCCCCTCAAGCATGCCACCCGCATCTTGAGGGTTTGTCAGTGACAGGCGGAAGCAGGTGGTGTAGACGGTGCATGAGATCACTTATCAGAGTGGTCAGTGAACCCCGAAGCTTCAGGTCTGCAGGCCTCCCTGAGACCTTCTGGTCCTTTCTAGCCCCAGGCCATGATGTCTGTGTCATGGCCAGGTGTCCACAGTAAGGCCTCCTGGGGGAATGTCTCTGTTTGTCCTTCACAGCTCTGTGTCCTTCGTAGATAGCTCTGTTTGGTCACAGCATGGCCAACAAATGTCTGCATTGTTCTTCTACAAGATGATGTCACCAAGACTCCAGCATTGAAAGAGGGAGAAAGAATTGAGAATCCACTTCTCTATCAAAAGCAATTTATACATTAAGGGAATGATTAGTTTCCAGTCAAGAATTTTAACATTTTAGAGCCACAGTTTCAAATCAAGCTTAATTTGTCAAGTGACTGAAAGTGTTTTTTTTTAGAAAATTATTAGCTATTTTTTTCAATATAGGATTTATAGTCCCAATTAGTATCTTGTAATGATGTTTCCAGGATAAAATACCAGCGCTCAACTTTTCTGGCCACAAATGTACAACATATATCAGTTTATTTTTGGAGATCTGAAAAATTAGCTACTGTAAATAAAGTCCCCAGAAGACTTCTCCGGGAAGGAGAAGAACTTACAGTAATGTGGGTGACATATTATTAATTAATAACGTGACCAGCCGCTACTTCAATTAAAAGGACAACGGATAAGGAGGCCTAGTAGGTGTGTGTGGCCTGGTGAAGCTGAGAGGGAGAGCCTTAGAACTGGAGCCTAGGGGCTGCAGGCCTCTGTGTCGTGCGCCCAGAGCTCTTGGTCTAGCAGGTCCTGTGAGCAGGACCATGTCTTCAGGGCAACTTTAGTTGCCATTATTGGAAACCAGCTTCAAGACAACTGAAGAAGGAAGAGCTACCTGGAAGGGCCCTGGAGAGTCTGCCCTAGGACTGAGGCCAGGAACCCCAAAGAGCCTCCTCTTAGCCTGCCCTTCTAAAGGTCACACTTAACTGGCATCTCTAGCTCTATTTAGATTTGGAGACCTGTCTGGCATGTATGTACCATCAAGTTCAGACAAGATTATAGACACTGCTACAGGCAGGCAAAACCAGAAAACTCTGACCACCATGTACGGTGGAGCGGCTACACAGGAAGGGCATCCAGGAGGCACCAGGAGAACTTTCCTATACAGGTCATGGTGAAGGGTATCTCAGGGCAGGAAAGAGCCCACATAGACTAGGCTGGGCATGGGATGGTGTGAGGCTGGACCGGGTAACAGCCAAGAAGTGAGGTCATGAACTAAAGGGATTGGAAAGGACTGGGAGGAATTTAAATCCAGGTCGGTGGCACTGTAAGGTACAGCTATGCTGTTGTCTACAGAAGGCACTCCACCCCGTCCTTCCATGGCTTTAGGAGCAGCGTCCATGCAGGACCACCAGACCAAGTCACCCCCTAGCAGGAGCCAGAGCTAAGAAAAGGCAGGCAGTCTGAGCACAAGTTACTTTACTTGTGGAGTCCTTCACTTGGGCTGCATTGGCCTCTTCCTTCAAGATACCAGGGCTTTGGTATCTTGTAGAAGCAATGTGTTAGGAAGGCCCTCCTGAGGTGTGCTCCTCAACATTGTGCAGAGGGAACACGGTGTGAGTCTTTGTTGTCTGCCTTAGACAACCCAGCTATCCTAGGGAACATTGCCATCCAGCCCTCACATGCTCTTGCTCATATCTGGATCAGGGCAGACACGGGGCACCCCACCCTCTATGGTGATTCACGTCGCCCCTTCCCTCCTTCCAGGTCACGCAGTATTTAAACTCACGTATCTAAGCAGTCATGACTATAAGCACCTCTACTTCGAGTCCGATGCAGCCACAGTCAGTGAAATCGTGCTCAAGGTGAGTCCAATGTGTCAATTGACCCAGGGATGGGAAGATGGGGTTCTAGCTGGGCTAGTCTCAGGCCAGGGCCACGCCAGCCTTGGGGCAGTGGCTCAGCACCTGCTGTAGCCAAAGCAAGACTCTTCAGCTTCCTTCCTCCCCAAAGGCCTAGCTCTTCATCTGTGCTTTTTACCTTTCATGCAGTGTTTATTTCCCCAGCCACCGTCAGGAGCCCTTGAGGCTCGGGAGCCAGCTGAGGAGACCATAGTTTTGAATCGCTGAAGGTGATTTTCTCAACCTGTTCCAAGCATGCCTACTGGGGCTAGCCTGGTATGAAGCTCAACTCACTCACCAGGTACCTTCCCTGTGCCAAGCTAGCGTTCCAGCTGCCTCAGCGATGGCTCCTCTGTCCCTAGAGAACTCTACCTCATCAGGGGAAAGAGACAAAAATAGAAATTACAGTGGGCTACAGATAGTCACAGAGCTGCTGTGTGGGTGTGTAAATTACAGTGAGCTACTGATAGTCACAGAGCTGCTGTGTGGGTGTGTAAAGGGGAGGCTGGCTGGTGTTGCCCTGGGTAAGCGTGCAGATTCACAGCAGCCTGGGAAGGGGCTGGGCAGCAAGCTGGGTTGCTAAAGAAGCTACATCCACCTTTTAGGTCTTGTTGATTCAGGAGCTCTAGGGCAGGACCTAGGGTTGGCCCCCTTCTCTGAAGCACCCCATGCCACCCAGGCTACCGGTCTCTGTGGTACAGCCCCGACCAGAACTCCTCCAAACCAGCACTCCTTTCCCAAGGCAAATCCTACACAGTTTAACAAGTAGAAGAAACAGCTGAGAAGAAGGAAGACATCTCCCCTTCCCTGGGCTAGATGAGCCTGACTTATACCTGAGGGCATCGATTCCCTCCTTGTAGGGTGGCCATCAAGGGAGCTCTATTGCCCCCACCTGCAAGGAGCTGCTCAGGTGTACCATAAACAAGATGAGATCCATGGCCCTCTGGGTCATTCTCTCCTGAGAGAAGCAGTCGGGTGGCAGTGACAGGCACTGAACTAGCCTTGAAAGCTCCTATTGAATCCTGGCAAGTCAGAGGTGGGCACAGAAGGTGTTTGCATTGCCTACATGAACAAAATGCCCAGAGGAAAGGGAGCATTGGTAGAATGGAGACTCTGGTAAATTGGCAGAACCAGAAACTGACAGTAGATGTGGCCGATTTTGAAATGTGTGTTATCAATCCCCGAGATGCCCTGGCTTTACAGGAATACCATAGTTCAAAGACCCCACAATCACCCAAGAAATCCAAAGGATAAAGCTTCTGGGAGGACAGTTGAGGACAAGGCACAGCGCCATGGGCAATGGGGAAGTTTATGGGCTACACTGACTGGAGCCTCAGGGGACCAGGGTGAGGCCAGCGCCCACTCTGGACTGCTGACTCCCAGTGAGCCAAGAGTTATTCCATCCAAGGAGCTTGTGCCAGGAAATGTTTGGAGAGTGGGTAAAAAAGTATCCCAGCCCCCCACTTCATCAGGGCCTGGACTTATTTTTATAGCCAACATTAAAATATTCAAGTCTTGAGAAGGGTTCTAATAAAATTATAATCCTGTGTTTGACATCAGAATAGTTTCCCCAACAGTAGATTGATGACAGAAACCCAGGTTTATGACTTCAGTACGAGACCGGAAGACCAAGTACAGGGAAACCACTTACAGAACAACACTCCCTCAAAGCAGCACTTCTCTGCCAAGCCCCCAGGCCTGCCTCCTCCCCTGAAATGTCTGTGTACATCTCAGGGTGTTTGTAGAGGTATTACATCACCGTGCACCTCAAAGGGCTTCATCCCAGAACCTGACTGACACAGCGAGCCATCATGGTCCTGACCAAAGGCTGAATTTCACTTCTCCTGTCCCCTCTCTGAAGGGGTTAAACTCCAGTTTTTCCACCATCCCCTTCATGTCATACCCAGGACTGTATGAGCTTTGTGCCCGAGCTCAGCTCCCAGGGCCTCAGCTGCCTCCAGAATTGACAGGAATGTTAAATCAGGCTCTGTATGGTTCATCTCAGACTCAAGTAACATGTCCAGAGCTTAGAATGAGAGTTTAGACCAAAATTAAGAGCCCAAGGCTAGTGCCAGCGTAGCCATCACAGGCTTTCTACAGGACGATGAAGCTGAGTAGCAGCTACATCTAGGGTGTCTCGTATGCCGTATTTCATCTAACCCTCCCAAATTCCCTCGGAGTATAGACATCCTTGTCCCCATTTTATAGATGAGGACTGTGCTGCTCAGGGCTGCCCTCCACCCACCCCGATATACTGGAGTCACACAGGGCTCAGTCCCTCATTCTTCCAGCCTCGAGATGAATCTCTGAGGAACTGTTGGGCTCTTCACACCAGGTTCTTCTGTGATCGAGTGATGGAGGCTGTGACTTTATTGACCATGAAAACTCCCTATATTTTTATGCCTTAAGCTGTAAAGTGCATCAAAAGTGAACCACTCTGTAGTGCATAAAATCGGGCACATTTTAAGCCACAGCATATTAACCAGCTAATGGCAGACCAAAGGGCGATTTTTTCTTTTGATTATTACATTAATCTTGCATTAAAATTATCTATGTGATTATCACAAAGCACTGAAGATAATAAATTTAGGAAACAGTTGACTTGTTGAGGACCATTTTAGAATGCTTTTGTCAAATTAGATGTGCCAAAAATACACTGCAAACACTGGGTCAGCTAACTGTAGACGATATAAGCCCATTTACCAAGCATGAGAATGCCTCCCGCCATCTCCACACCTTGTCCACACTGTCACCGATCACCCTCCCAAGCCTACGTCCTGATTTATGGCTCTCAGTTTATAGCTTGGCAAGGCCGTGGTGAATGAGTGAGGCAGTCCTGTAGCGGTGCGCTAGCCTGTGCTTCCCTCTGTTGATGACCAGCACAAAAAGTCTGCAGCAGCCCTCATCAGAGCCTCAGCTGCCTTCTCCAGCCCAATTTGAGCTTTCTAGCCAGGCCTCTGAGAAGTGTGAGAGGGGAACGGTCTCTGTGTTCACAAAGTCCAGGCAGAGCAGAACCGTGAAGGAAACCATGTCTGAAAGTGCACAGGTTGTCCTGAGACGACACACACTCCAAACTGAAGTCCACCCTGACTTCCGGTGACCTCAGCCCTCTGCGGTTATCTGAGCCTTGCTTTTCTGACTGACTCTGGCTGGTGGGGTGCAGCAGACTTTAGAGGGAGGCTGAGGGAGCTTTGTTATCACTTTCCACCCACCACATTTTCTTCTTCCAGATGTGGAGGCCAGGGGTGCCCTGTGACAACCAGGGCTGTAGAGCTGCCTGGACAAAGCTGTGAGAACATTAGCCTAGGGATCAGTAACCCCACTACTCACCTGTCTATTGTAATGCAAGGGCTTCATCCTGGCCTGCCAGGCCCCAATGTCAGCAGCAGCTAATCCAGGGTCACCTGCCCAAAGCAGGTGTCCCTTCCACCCTTTGCTCTCTGGCCTGGGGGAACAACCAGTGCCGCCAAGTAACAGTCATGTCCTTTTGCTCCTAGGTCAACTACATCCTGGAGTCACGAGCAAGCACTGCCCGGGCTGACTATTTTGCTCAAAAACAAAGAAAACTGAACAGACGTACAAGCTTCAGCTTCCAGAAGGAGAAGAAATCAGGGCAACAGTAACGCTGGCCTCCAACCTGTTGCCTCAGCCCAGGTTGCCTTCAGGGCCAAGTGACCCCAGAGTCCATCTTCATCCTGCAGTGCCTGGTCTCACAGGCATAGGGCTGCTGGGCTCTAGGGAGAGGTTTAGAAGTAGGGGCACCCTACTCTGGAGTCTGGGGACATTGCCATTGGACTGAAACCTGGCAATGGCTTTAAGTAGCAATGTCCAGGAACCAGACACCTCCTGGAGAAGCCATGTGCTGCCCAGCCATGTTCACTGCCTGGCAGTCCCACCAAGGATGTATATAGCCATGCCAGACAGCTTCTTGCAACTTGATCAAATTTCTTAAAGCAAAGAAAGAACAAAAATGTACATTTCTTTTTTTCCTTTTAATAAACAGGTTACTCTTTATCATGGTTGGTATGATGGACCATTTTTGGGGGGCAGAGAATTGATTATATTATCTTCTTTAAAATCTGTTCCTGTTTTGATCAGGCAGATTGCAAAAGCTGTGATTGGCGCTCTCAGAAGCAATGTTTAGGCTTAGCCAATAGTTAACTATGCCATTTGTTTAAATGAGGGTATTTGCTTTGAGAATAGCATCTTGGGACGTTAGGAATGAAGGCCATGCGCGCGTGAGTGTGTGCGTGTGTGCGTGCATGCATGGCTATCTTTTTCCCCTTCAAAGGCCTTTTCAGCACGTGACCTGAGAGACAGATTCTGGTAGGATGGTGTGGCCGACAGTGTGTCTCCAAGCATTGACTTCCCAGCCAGAGTGGTCTCTCATTTCCTCAGAGCTGGTATAAGATGTTCAGCTGGAACCCTGAAGAGTTTGCCTCGCTGGCTCTGAAGCCTGTCTCCTGCCCTATTCCCAGTGCCTGCTGAGAGAGCTGTGTTGGGATTGAGGAGTAGAGGGGAGCCCATGTCCTTGTACCCCAAGCCCTAGGTAGAAAAGGCAGGGTGCCCAGCACTCTGACACCACACCTCTGGCTACACCAGATGCCTCTGCAGACCTCACCATGGTTCCTCCTGTGACAGCATCCTTTCATACTGTCCTGGACCAGGGCCACAGACCAACATCTCAAGCGGCCTGTGTTTTAGAACATTTTTTACATCATTGTGTCTGAGCCTCTCAGAGCCAGTGTGTAGGTCTTTGCTAAAGGGTCGTCTGGGTGAATGCCTCTCTCATTCCAATCCGTTCAGACAACAGGAGCACCCTTTTCTAATGTCTTCCATTCCTGTCACCCCAAAAAAGATATTATTTGTAGCTTGCTCTGTATTTGAATTTTTAGCAATTTTATATTTAGATATCTTTGAAATGTAAATGACTAATTTGGTCATTAAATCTTGTCACATATTCGATATTAAAATACTAAAATAAAAGTCATAAATACCCTCTTGTATATTGCTTTGGATTCCTAAAGCCTTGAGTATACAATGCTGAGGTGGTGGCACCACAGTGGGTCTTCTGGGGTGACACACACTGGCAGTGGGTATGCCTAGCCATGTGAAGCTGTACAGAAGCCACGTCTGGGCATCCTTTTGCTCAAGGGGCACTGGAATCTTGGACTCTGCTCTTCACAACTGGTGGTATGTGGCTCTCAGCTGGCTAGGGTCTCTGGGCCTTGAGTTACCTGATGTCAGTCCAGACGCTGCATTAGACCAGCTGCGATCAGGGTTCTTAACTCTTCAGGTCATTGGGGAGTCTGGCCCAGCCCCAGCTCAAGGTAGCTCATTGCTGTCTAGCCTAGTCTCTGAGCCTCTGCCGACACCTCTGGCTACAGTGCTGACTAGCCCCAGGCCTTCTCTGTTGGCCAATTTGGACATCCTAACTCCCTGTCACCTGCTGACTGCTATGGACCAGAAGTCCCCCAGCTCAGGTGCATGGTCCACACCTAGCAATATGTGGCTGTACTCTGTGGTTGTGTCTCTTTTCCCAGTTCAGAGCTAGCAGCTGACCTACACTTCTGAGTCTTCATGGAGTCACAGGCTGGGAGGTAGCCCCTCAGGCCATATCCCTGCCAGCTGCTCTCAGGGGCTCCCCATCACCTCGGATCCAGGACCATAGCACTATAATACATGGTGTATATGGGGGGAGGGGGAACCAATCAGGTAATGTGGCCTCCAGACCAGAATGTGCTCCAATCCTAGCTGTCTCCTTACTGCTAGACCTTTGGGTGAGCTACTTCCTTGAGCCTCAGTTTCCCCTTCTGTAAAATGGAGATGAAACTAGTTCCTTCCAAGGATGCTTGTGAGGGTTAGATATGCTTGCTAGTAAGAGTGACCAGGTTGCCAGACGGGTGGCACACGCCTTTAGTCCCAGCACTCAGGAGTCAGGTAGATCCCTGAGACATCAAGGCAGGCCTAGTCTATGAAGAGAATTCCAGGCCAGCCAAGGATATACAGTGAGAAGACCTTGTCTCCAAAAAGGAGGTGGAGAGATATCTCAGTAGTTGAGAGCTTTGACTGGTCTTCCAGAAGACTCCAGGTTTAATTCCCAGTACCCACATGGTAGCTCACAGCCACCTGTAGCTCCAGCTCCAGAGGATCTGATACCTCTGGCCTCTGCAGACACCTGCACTCAGTGTGCACATACCTACATGTAGACATACACACCTACACATAATTAAAAATAAGTCTTAAAAAATAAAAATAAGAAAGGGGTCAAGATCATGACAGGGAAACCCACAGAGACAGCTGACCCGAGCTAGTTGGAGCCCACAGACTCTGGACCGACAGCTAGGGAGCCTGCATGGGACCAATCTAGGCCCTCTGAATGTGGATAATAGTTGTGTAGCTTGGTCTATTAGTGGGGTCCCTAGGAGTGGGATCAGGATCTGTCCCTGGCACATGAGCTGGCTTTTTGGAGTCCATTCCCCATGCTGGGATGCTTCACCAACCTTGATGCAGGGAGCAGAGCTTGGTCCTGCCTCAACTTGCTATGCCATGCTTTGTTGGCTCCTTGGGAGGCCTGCCCCTTCCTGAATGGAGGAGGAGTCAGGGTGAGGGAACAGGAAGAGAGCAGGGAAGGGAAACTGGTATGTAAAATAAATGAAAAAATATATATAATCAGTAAATAAGAATGGGCCAGGCTCCTTGTGTTAATGAACAGCACCCAGACTTAGTGTCTTATCAAAGCCGTTTAATCTAGTCATGGGTCCAGCTTCCTCTGACGATCACAAAGGCCAGGGCTGGAGGATGGGACACTACCCACTCCCATTCACCTTCTACCCCCAGACTCACAAGATGACACACACTCCAGGGAGCCTAGGAAGGGGAGCCACCAAGGGTGAAGAGTCACAAGTGTGCTTCCCAGTGTCACCCTTCCCTGGCCACTCTAAAGAAGGACCTTGTCTGTGGGCCTATTTAAATCTGCAACAGATTTATTATACTCCACTCTGGGCTAGTGTGGGACTCTTTTATTTAATGCTGCAACACTTGCCTGCAATTGAACATTTTCTTTCAATTTATACTAGCAACCTCTCACCTCCAAAGCCTTTTTAAACAAGCAGAGCCATGCAGTCAGGATTTAGTGAGTACTGTGTGTCTCTGATACACACTGAAATAAATATGTAACTATTCGGGTTTAAACCACTCACCCATGGAAGGGTCTGGAGAGATGGAATGGTTAAGAGCACTGGTTGCTCTTCCAAAGGACCCACGGTTCAATTGCCAGCACCCAGATGGCAATTCACAATTGTCTGTAACTCCAGTTCCAGGGTATCTTGCACCCTCTCTGGCCCCCTCCATGGGCACCAGGCACACATGTGGAGCACAGACATCCATGCAGACAAAACACTGTACACATAAAAAATAACAGGGAAACATTTTAAACCACCCATTCAAATACCCCCAAAATCATGTCATGCACAAGAGCCACATCCCACACAGGGGACAGTAACTACCCTTGGACATTTTTGAAAATATCTTTATTACATTTTATTTTTTATTTTGTGGGTGGCAGGCACACACATTTGGAGGTCAGAGGACAACTGTAGGAGTTGGTTCTCTCCTTCAGCCATGTGGGGCCTGGGATCAAACTCAGGGAGTCATCACATCTGGCAGAAAGGGCCTTTACCCACTGAGCCGTCTTGCCAACTCTTCCTTGATGCCCTCTTTCAGTGCCTGCATTTCACAGGCTGTAGGCTCTCAGTTCTATTTCATAAATCTTGGTCATCCCAGGCCAAGTGCTCCCTCCCCCACTTTACCAATGGGGAAAGGGAAGCCACTTAGGGTCCTGCCCTAATTTACTTTCTGTTGCTGTGGTAAACTCCATAACCAAAAGCAACTTGAGGAAAAGATTTGTCAGCTTACAGCTCCATGTCACAAATCCATCATGAGAGAAGCCAGGGCAGGAACCCCATTGGTAGGAACTGAATGAGGCAGAGGCCATGGAAGAGTGCTAGTTACTGGCTTGCTTAGTCTGTTTTCTTACAGCATCCTGGCAGAACCACCTGCCCAGGAATGGCACCACCTGCAGTGAGGTTGGTCCCTTCCACACCCATCATCAATCAAAAACCGCCCGCAGTCCAGTCAAATGAGAGTAGATTCCTAGTAGAGTGTCCCTCTTCCCAAGAGACTCTAGTTTGCAGTGAATTGGGAAGAAAAAAAAACTAACCAGTACATGCTCTTGTCTCCACTCCCACACCTTCCCCAGCCCACTGAAGGCAGGGAGTGTTTGCTCCCACCGAGCTCCCACTGAGCTCCTCCACTAGCTGCAGAAAGCACCAGGGCATGCGTCACTCATGGAATCCCCAGGCCAGTTCTCAGCACAGTGGGATTATGTTTCAAGTGACTGCAGCTAAACTCCTCCGATGGACAGGAAGGCTCCCATTGCACTGGCCGCTGCTCACCTCCCGATTAGACAAACACATTCTGAGGTCTGGAATGAAAAGTTAATGTGCCCGTTTATTCATTTTTCTGACAAGTCACAATAGATTTTTAACTGCCAATGAGTAACCTCCCCAAGGTGCAGTGGCCATTCCGCCCAACAGCCCCTACCAGGCTGCTCTCTCCTGGGGCCAGGCCACTGCCAGCTGTGCCCTCTTCTGCACCCCACAGAAGCTGTCCACCCAGCTTCATCAAGGTGACCAGGAGTTGGTGATGGCCTCTCGCATGGCAGCCAGTGGTCAAGATGCCTATTTTCACCTGCCTCGGCCTCCGTAAAATAGAAGCAAGTAGTAGTGGGGTTCAGCCTAAAGAAGCCAGCTCTATGAGGAACACAAAAGGCTAAGCTTGGGACCTTATGCCAGACCCCAAGGATCCAGCCAAGCCATCCACAGAGAAAATTAACATCTACCTCCGTATGCTGTGTGAGCCCAGACCCATGACTCAGCCTCTCCAAACCCCTTGTCTGCACAAACATGGCAGCACCCCACCATCTATGAAATAAATACGGTGATGTCCACAGGCCTGGTGTGTGAATCTGGAGAACACACTGGCCACGCCTCCCCTACAGCAGGGCTTCTCAGTGCAGGGCAGCCCAAGGGTGCAGACAAAGTCTGTACTTTTCCTCCAGGAGCCCCAGCACCTGAGCCTGCTTCCCTTTCTCCTACCACATCAGCTGGGCAGCCCCGGGCAGGCCTGGCATCTTCACATGTAAACCCCTGGCATCCAGGAGAAATACTGGAAAGCTAATTCTTTTTAAGCAGATAAAATCTGTCTGTGTTACAGCCCCCAGCTTCGTGAAAGGGAAATGCTTTAATGTCATATTACATGCAAATTTTAGTTTAGAATTTAATACCCTTTTAAGAGACATTAAATGTTTAGCATTCTTCAAAAGCCCTTGACTGTATAAAGAATTTAACTCATGTGTGTTGGCAAAAAAAAAAACAGCTGGAGGAATCTATAAATTAAGAAAGTTCTAGAAGCAAGGTTACCACAAATTTTCATGCCTACCTCATTTGGGGTGTTATTCTTTTGGCTAGCCCCTGGTGTGCTGGGGAGGTGTTGAAAGACCAAAGTCCCCACAGGGACATCAGCTGTGATTGGTGGCTTCCCTGGGGAGTGGAGGGTCCCCACAGGAGGCACTTCAGAAACCAACAGCATGGCTTTGCAACTCAGATTTGCTGTGCCATTTGCCTGCATGGGGCTCTGTCATGCTTCACTGTGCTGTCTGTCACCTTGCCTGAAGTTCACACACAGGTCTGAATACACAGAAAAAGAGAAGCTTAGGAGGGGCCACATAGTGGGGTAGCAGCCTTGTTCCAGGTTCAGGATACAATAGCATAGGGTTAAGGACAAAGGTGACATTTAAGGATCAGAGGAGAACTGGGTCACAGGAGCCATAGACAGGTCCTTTGCTTCCAGACTCTGCAACAACCTGCCTGGACAGCAAGTNGGGTCTGTAGCCTGCCTCCTGAGAGTCGTGATGCCAGCCTGGCGGGGCACTTCCCCTGAGAATGGGGAGCAGTTAGGTGCCAGTCAGATCCCTGGGAGTCCAGCATCTGAGCAAGGATGTGAGCAGTGAGCACAGCCAAGCTCAAGGACCACCCATGCTGGATCCACTTCAGGTCGGAGCTGCAGAAGCCTCGGCCAGCCCAAACCAGCGTCTTTATCCACCCCAGGAGCCCCAGATCCTAGCAGACTGTTACCATCTGCTGTCAGGGACCCAGAGATGTCCGCAATGCCTCTGAATGGCTCAGGACCTAGGCTGGCAGCAGCCAAGAAACACCCTCACCGTGACAAGGTGAGTGGGACCCTTGGCACCTGGACTCACTAGGCCGAGTTGGGGTCTCTCTGAGGTACACAATGGCTGGGCTGCCCTAAGTCGCCACACCAGGGCCCCTGGCTGAACGCCTCTGAGGACCCATCTGTAAAACAGGGCAGAAGTAAAGGAACCTCTCTCCTGTGACTGCTAGCGTTCAGGAGAGAGTGCCCAGGCAGCCCCAGGAACATCGGCTACTGGTCATAAACAAAGCCTTCATTGCAAGTGGCTTGCTTGGCCATCTGTCCAAGTTCTCACTAACCAAAACATGAAAGGCCAGTACCCGCCTACCATGCATGAAGCCCAGAGTTCAATCCCAGAGCTCTGTAAACCTGGTTTGGTGGCACGCACTTGGTATCCCAGCATTCAGGAGAGGAGAGGTGGAGTTTAAGCTCACCCTCAGCTACACAGAGAATTCAGGCCAGAAAGCTCTCATGTGGAGACAGGAAGTGAGATAACGTGGACAGCTTGAATTCCCATCACTCCTGGGCAGATATGGCACCTACAGAGATAACCCAGTTTGGGCTCCAACCGGCATCTGTGTGACTGCCACACTCTGGGTCTCAGACCTGCTGTGCCAGCCTAGGGCGTGCCTCTTGCCTGACTAATGCCTGGAGAACAGGGGAGCACTCCCCACCCAGGAGGAGCACCGTCATTACCAGAGTCTCCTGGTGCCTACCTGTCGCACTCCCGCTCCCTGGGGCTCCCGTCCTCCAGGTGCAGTTGGCCTGCACCTGTGACTGGCGGCTGCCGGGCCTCTCTTCTCATGTTCCCATCTACAGTACGGGGCTGAGGATCCTGTGGGTAAACACCTGGGAAGGACAGAGTCCCAGAAAAGGGACCCAAGGACAGTCACCAAGTAGATGAGTAGAGGAAGGAGTCAGGGAAGATGGCTCCCCACAGTCCTGGGCTCTGAATCCTTGCTGTGGGGGTCACTGGGGTCAAAGATCAGTGTACAGAGACTCCTGCCCAAGGCCTTCAGGTTCCATAGAAAGGTTCCTTCTGTTACCCCAAAATTGTTAGCTTCTTTCATGTCTAGAAGGGAGGTCTGTGCCTTGCCCGGGCAGCCGTCAGGAGTCTTCAGCGACAGGACTCTGATGCTTCTGGCAAGCTTCACCTGGTGGCCACACCACAGGCAGGCTGTGTCACCCACAGGTATCACTGGGACCTCCCTCAGTGCCAAGGTCGGTGCCTGCACTGCCTTCCTACCAGCTGAGCAGGGTGTCCTCCACGAGGGACAAAGCTGTCCAGTGCCCACCCAGCGCAAGTCACATGTTCATCCCCAGCCAACCCATGGTGTGAGGATGCACAGCTGATTGGCAGCTCTTCTAGGACAAGAGCAGGACACCAGGGGACAGGAAGTGGATGGGCCTCCCTAGCAGTCTCAACTGTTCTAAATTGTTTTCAGTTCCAAAGGCAGCAGCTGGTGCTTAGGCCCACGGTGACAAGTCCTCAAAGGGAAGGAGTTTGCCCAGCATGGGGGACACTTGGGACTATGCCCCTGGTTCTCACTCCAGTCAGGCAACCGGAGGGAGAAAGAACCTAGGCAGCCTGGGTGATGAGGACAGAGGGGGTGAGCATGCACCTATGTGCGTGTGTAAACGCTTGACTTATATCCGTGAGGGAAGGGTGGGCCACATGCACACATATGTACTCGTGTGTGCCTGAGCTAAGAGTCATTATGTATGTATTTATGTATGCCTATGACATGACTTTATATGTGTGAGTGCATGTGTATCTGCATGCCTATATGAACATGTGTCCATACGTGTGTTTACATGTACTCTGTGCATGTGTGTGCACACACATATGTGTGCCCTGAAGCCCTGGGCAGGCCACCCTGCCAGCACCACCTGCACACCTGCCCTGGGCCCAGCGCTGGCGGCCCCTCCCCTCAGAGGACATGTCCTCCTCTCTAAACAGCACTTCCTCTCAGCCAAGCAGCTGGCCACCATTTTGGCACACATTGTCCTGTCACATGTGATTTGTAAAGTTGTGTCTGCCAGACCCACAGGAGCGTCCAGCTGGGCTCTCTCAGGTCAGGGAGTGTTTTCGTCTTTAGCTTGTAGGAGCCATGGAGAGCAAGCAATCATGCTTCGGTCAGGTGAGTACACTCAGCTTTCTGCCTCAGCCCTTCAGAGCGAGGAGGATTGTGAGGATGGGGAGTCCTTCTGTCTCCCCGAGGTACCAGAGACTGAGAGTGGACCAGGATTTCCTGCCTCTCTGGCCTTCCGGGACCTTGCTGCCCATAGCTTCTCTGCTCATGAGGAGCACAGGCCCTCCTCCTCCAGGAAGCCTACCTGAGCTGACAGCCACCTCAGCCCCAGCACCCGTGCACAGTCATGCAGGGTTTCTGCAGGGTGACTCCGACCCCCACAGTCCCCAGAGGAAGCCCTTGGAGCCAATGCTCCAGTGGAGCCCAGCCCCTGAGGTGCTGCCAGGTGCTCTGAGAATCTAACTGAGCGGGTGTGTGAGGGCCAGGCCATACTGTTTCCCTGGGGTGGGTTGCTGTCTCTTCTCCACCAAGAACACCATAGCCACCAGAGCAGAGGCCACCCAGACTCCCACACCCGCCATCATATTCCGCTGTGACTGTTCTGCCTGTGAGCGCTGACTCCCAGGGGCCACATCCTCACCCCTGAGTTCAGGGACAAGCACAGGCTTAGGGATAAGCAGTGTGATGTTAAAGGCTCCCAGGGAGATGCTGTGGCCACAGATGTTTGCCGAACACTATGGTCTATGTGATTACACCCGCCTGCCTGGTTCTCTCCTGCAGGGCTCCGAGAGCCTGTCAGGAGCCATCAAGCCCTGTGCTTCAAGAAAGATGACTGAGAAACCTAACGGCTGCTGAGAGAGTGAAGTTCATCGCGAGCCTGAGGTGGTTAGACCTCCAGAAGAGTGGTCACCCTGTACCTGGTGCCAATAAGTATTTATAAAATGAATTATGACCTCTGCTGGCCCAGCCTGGAACACAATGGGGGACCCAGAGCAGTAAGGTTGGGGCCAGCCGCAGCCTGGACTCATTCTCTCATTTCATGGGCTCTTTGTGGGTACAGGAGCGCTAATACATGTCAGTCAAGGTGACAGCAACATCACTCGGGTGGCTTCACACTCAATCAGGACCACATGAGCCAAGATGGCTTGCCTCTCAGCTGCCTGGTCTGCCCCAATGGGGCTGAAACTGGGAGGTAAGAGCCCCATTACAACCAGATCCAAAACAAAAATTAATTGTTAAGTTGGCTCCAAATGGGATGAGCCAAACCCCAGGAGAGCCCCAAATCTCCAAAGAGTAAGATGGAGCTTGTCAACTATCCCTATGCCCCTGAGGATGCTGGGTAATTACTTCTCCCTTTGTCTTTCTGTTCGCTCCTAGCTCAGCCACCAAAAAGCAGCTACAAAATCGGTTAAAGCTTCCAAAGTGTGTGTCTCTCCAGAAATCTCTTACAAAAGGCAAAAGATTTACAAGATGTGAAAAGTAAGGCAGGATAATTGTTTTTGGAATGACCCCAATATTTTCACCCCAGCGACCCCAGCTGGGCATCTTGCCCCCATATTTATGATTCCTGGTCCTCTGCACACTGCTGGGCGACCTTTCTGAGCCCCCCTCTGAGAACCCCCGGTCCCTCATCGGGCCAGTAACTCACCCTGACGTTATCTCTCAGGAGGCTTTATGCACTTTAATTTAACTCCCCATCATTATTGCCCGGACTTCAAGGTTTTCTCTTTGGAAGTGCCCTTCCCGGGACAAGCATAATGTGTTTGCCATCAAACCCAATAAATATGTTTGTATGGGAGATGGGACCCATTGGGGAGAGGAGCTCAGCCTCACCCCCATGTGCTCCAGGGCGGGTAAGTTTTGTGTCCTTGAACCTCCATGGTTAAGGGGCGGGGGAGGGGGAGCACCATATTCTCAGGCAGGTGACAGAGCCAGCAAACAAAACATCAGATGCCCAGATGATCAGTTCCCTTCTTCCTGCTGTGCTTTGATGTTGTCTGTCTTGGTTTTGTGGTGTGGTTGTCACTGTTGAGATACTGAAGTTGTCACCTCACAGCTCCCGGGCCTGGAGCCCAAGCCAGCCTCAAACTCACCACCTCCTGCCTCCAGCCCAGGAGACCTGCAGCAATACCGGGGGCAGGCATGCTTACCCAAGGTGCACAGCAAACGGACTAGACACAGAGAGGTCACACAGCACATTGGGAGCAGACCCAAGTTTGCAACCCACTTAGGGTTGCAGAACCAGACTGGCAGCACCAGAACCCTCCCCACTAGACTCTGTTTGCCTCCAAACTCCGCTTCCCTGAGTTCCCTTCGAAGGAAGGTACCACACACAGTAGGGATCAGCTGGAAGTCCAAAGGGCAATTCAGGTTTCTGTGAGAAGCAGCTGTGGAAGGAGCCTTCTGTAGAGAGTGGTCTTGGCTTGTGTCCCCCCAAGAGCCTGTCTATCACAGTAGGCGGTACCAAAAGGAGCAAATTCAAATTTCTTCCCAGTGCCTCCCTCAGCACTCTGGACCTCAGTTTCCTCACCTGCGAGATATTGGAAGGAAACTGAGCTTTAATAAATTAGCTACATGTAGGGGCTGGAGAGCTGGCCCTGAGGTTACCAGGACTTTGCTCTTGCACAGGACCTGAGTTCAGTTCCCAGCACCCACATCAGTGGTTCATCTGAGAGAGCTGATGCCTCTGGCCTCTGTGGGCACCTGCGCATGTGCATGTACCCACACACAGACATGCACATACACAGAATTAAAACGAATTCTTTAAAAACGTTAACCAAGATGTGGAGGCCCACCAGGCATTCCTGTTTCCCACCCTGTGGCAGCCGCTCGTGGTTTGGGATGAGGGATGAGATCTCTGTCTAGTTTGTGGGTCCACCCTACCTGAGCCGTCTACTGCCTGACCCCAGCTCCTCCTGGGACAACCACAGCTGTGCCCACCTGACCAAATGGCCCCAGAACAGAATCCCCATTGGCTGAGGCCTACAGCAAAAGCCAAACCTGTTCTGGAGTCTGCAGAGCAGAGGACACGAACGACTGGCCTAGACCAGAAGAGACAGAGATGCCAAGAGCCCCAGAGGGTATGTTCACTGCCTTGCTAATGAGGACCAGGGTGCTTTCCAGTACTGTACCAGTGCCAGGGGCCCCGTAATGACCCTGTGTCCATGATGTCACTGGAGCCACTGAGGCCCCAAGGAGCCCCAGAGTCGGGTGTGAAGGTCGGTGTCTGCGGCCAGTGTGGACGGATGCCCAGAGCAGGGGCCTGCTGTCTGCTGTCACTGTGTTCCCTGAGGGGAATAGTGGGGCCTTTGTACTATGACAAGTGTCCGAGTGTCCATATGGATCATTTGCCCTGTTAGTATCTGGGGAACTTTATGAGTTCTTGAGTATTTTAAAGAATTTGCAGATTCTATCAGTTCAGTGTACATATATGTGTGTGTGTGTGCCTGTGAACGTGGTTGTGAAGGTCAAAGGTCAACATCAGGCCATTTTTATTTATAATTCAACTTGCTCCCAGCTACCACAGATCGTTTCCACCCTCTTAGCACCTCACTGCGAGGACTCAGTTTCCACCTCCCAAAGCTCTGCCTGCTTCTCCACTAACACCTGAGCTTCCTTAATGCAGACATTGACCAGCCAGCCACACCACACCTGTACCTGGACGCTGGCTGTGCCAGGACCCAGCACACGGGACGCCCTGGAATCCTCAGCACCGCATAAGCCAGCTATACCAAAGGACATCCAGCCCTTTGGAGGTGGAGGCATCTGGCTGACCCAGGTTGGACCATGAAAGATGATAAATCTGATTTATAAGCCCAAAGGCGTGTGTGGACAACCTATTAAAACACGAGGCTAACGGACACATGGTGCAGAAACACACGTGGATATGAGAAGGCTTCAAAGCCCTGGCTGAGGTCAGGACCCTGAATCTAGCCCAGGAATGAGCCTCTGCTGTCACATGACAGCAGAACATCAAGAGTTATTTCTGCTTCTTAAAACACTCTTGTCATTTGCCAGGCAGTGGCACATGCCTTTAATCTCAATGCTTGGGAGGCAGAGGCAGGCAGATCTCTGTGAGTTCGAGGCCAGACTGGTCTACAGCGCGAGTTCCAGGACAGCCAGTACTACTACTACTTTTTCAGAAACCCTGTCTCAAAAAGAACAAAAAGAAAAACATTCTATCTTCCTATCTTTTTTTTTTTTGACAGGGTTTCTCTGCGTATCCCTGATCCCTGGCTATTCTGGAACTTGCACTATAGACCAGGCTGGCTTTGAACTCAGAGATCCGCCAGCCTCTGCCTCCCAAGTGCTGGGATTAAAGGCGTGTACCACCACAGCCCAGCTACCTTCCTATACTTCTAAACATGCTAGATTAATACCTTGTCTTCTGAACCTGATGATCCACGTGAAGTAAAATGAAATATAGAGAAGAAAGGGACCGAGTCAGAGGAGATGATCTAAGATCAGGGCATGCTAATCCTGAGGCCTGGTAAACAAAGAAGGTGACCCTGACAGGAAGCCAGACAGTCTGTCGGTCTGTCTGTCTGTTTGTCCAGTTACCTCTTATTAACAGAGCCTGGCACAAAGAAGGCATATAAAAATCATTTGTTGGTGGCACACGCCTTTAATCCCAGCACTCAGGAGGCAGAGGCAGGAAGATCTCTGTG
>LOJH01001392.1:29853-47132 GCA_001685095.1 Ellobius talpinus
GGCCAGCCTGGTCTACAGAGCAAGTTCTAGGACAGCCAGGGCTACACAGAGAAATCCTGTCTCGAAAAACCAAACAAACAAATCATTTGTTAACTGCATGCATGGATGAGTGGGTGAGGCACACATTGCTTTGGCTGGCTTCCCTGGATTGGGTCCCCAAGAATGAGACCAAAAGCTGCTACTCCTCCCCCAAAAAGGCCTGGGCTTTCCGCTGCAGCCAGAGGTGGCCACTGCTGATCTCTTCCCTGGTGCCCCACACCAAGAATCTGGCCTGTGAGTATCTGACCATGCCCCTGCCGTAGAGCTGATGATATCTAGTGAGATCTCAGCCCTGGGAGAACAGAACTTCCACACACACTCCAGACACAATAAAAGATTCTCAGCTAAATAAAGCGAGACGTGACTAGGGCCACTACGCCCTGTCGGATTGAAACCGAGTGAGCCAAGTGGCCTTCCCAGAGAGATTTATTCCTGGTGGTGGCTTCAGGTGGCCAGCCCAGCTGGTGCAATTAGACTTGGTCTCTCTCCCTCTGTTTGGGGGAGGGGAGTAACATTTTTATTTTATCTCCATTGAGCTGGAACAGCAAAGATGGCGTGGGTGCACATTAATTCTGGAACAAATTATTAAGGTTTGATCTGGAATTCCGGGAAAACCACCCCCACCCCACCCCCACAAGCCCCCTCCCTTCATTCAGACTATCCATTCCCTCCTGGAAGCCCATCACCAGGCCAGTCAGTTCCCATTGGGCCTGAATGTAAAGACCTAGAATGGGTCAAGCCCAGGGCCAGTGGAGCCTCTGGCCTGGTGAGTCTCTGCTATTCTGGGCTTGACCCCTGGTCATGACCTCCATATTTTGTTTCCTTCTTGCCTATCCAAGTGTTGCCTCCCCACAACTTCAGCCTCTGTCTGTCTTCTCCTCAGGGACCATGGTCCAGTTTGGACTTCCTGGAACATCAATATCCTCCCTAGGCTGGCTCAGATGTGACTGCACCTTGGGGCCATAGGACTCCCACCTCCCACAGTCTTGAGGCGAAACCCAGAGTCCTCCTGGTCTGAGACTCTGTTCACGTCTCCCTTGGAAGCTTCACCTGCTGGCTCCCTTTCCCTCTTGGAGCTATGGCCCAGAGCCTGCCTGCCTGCGACCCAAAAGCCCATCCTCCCCACGTCAGGGTACGAACTGACAGCTGTGTCTTTGTGGGGTCTCTGCTCCACACATTCCTGGGGATACCAAGTCCTGCCATATCTTGTCCTTGAAATCAAATAGTACATACTCAGGGGCTGGCAGATAGCTCAGTGGGTAAGAGAACTTGCTGTGCAAGACCTGAGCTCAAATCCTCAGCACCCATGGCTACACGCATGCCTGAAACTGCAGAGCCTTGGGGGATGGAGACAGGAAGGTCACTGGGCTCACCTGTCTAGGTCTCAACAAGGTGACAGAGCAGGACACTTGATATCCTCCTCCGGCCTCCATATGCACTCACATGTGCACACATACCACCTACGTATAATAAATACATTTATAATAGTAGTAGTAATCGTAATAATAATAATAACAATATTAGATACATGGTCGTATAGGAATAGAGAGAACAGAGTTTGTACTGCTCAGTGTGGGCCAGGGGCAAACAGTGGATGCTCAATAAATGACTATTGACGAAGGAAGGGAAACATGAGTCCCCAACCCCTCCCACCTCTCAAACCCCCTCAGGTGCCCATCTTGGCCCAGTCATGCTGGCATTGGCGTTGCTTTCAAGGAGCTCAGGTTAAAAGATCTAGAGACTGGAGCAGGCACAGCCAGACCCCTCTCCACCTCACCCCAAACCCTCCCAGGAATGGGATGTGTTCACAGCTTTCAGCAGCCAGAGGACCAAACCAGGCTCCCAGGAAATGGGAGTCATCATTTAGGCCCCTCTCCTAGTCATGGGAATTTTGTCAACTGGACAGCAAAGGTCTTGGAATGGCCCGGTCTTCAGTCCTAGTCTGATGCACTGATCTTACCAGTGTCCTGCTCCCGCGCAGCCCAGGCCGCCAGCCCAGACTGGATCCCATCGCCCTTGGACCTAACTTTCACCGTTGTTTACGGCAGGACAGGAATGACCAGGTCAGCTGTGTGATTGCGTACATCACCTTCCCAGGGCTAGAGCCATGGATGGAGACCATGAGCCTCCCATCTTCCCCATCTGGATCAAAATTCCTGGGTTGTAGCTGCTGACCCAGCAACTACACACAGAGAGTCCAGTCCTCCCAGGACTCGGGGCTGTCTTTGGAGGTGGTGACTGGGATTCCTGGGGGCAGAACTGAAGGCTGAATAGGCCCTGAAAACGGATAAACACAGTCAAGAGATGGCTCGTTTTCTAGGTGCCAGCAAAGGGTGGCGACTCCCATTGTCCTTGTCCCCAGATTCAGAATGTGCAGGAGTCTCCTAGAAAGGCAAAAAAAAGTCCAGCACAGAATCCAGTGTGTGTCCCTAAGCACTGTGCCCCCGCCAGGGTCAGGGTCCCAGAGTAACCCTGCTCACCCAGTGTAGGGCAAGCAGCCACTGGGGAGCACAGAATACTGGCTGAGTTCTGAGCAGCCCTGTCTGCACTTAAAAACTGCCGGGCGTGGTGGTGCACACCTTTAATCCCAGCACTAGGGAGGCAGAGGCAGGCAGCTCTCAAGGCCAACCTGGTCTATAGAGTGAGTTCCAGGGCAGACAGGGCAACACAAAGAAACCCTGTCTCGAAAAACAAAACAAAACAAAACAACAAGAAAAGAAGCAGTTGCCTAGATGTAGATAACAGGGAAAGAAACTAGAGGTCCAACTGACAGATCAAGGAATACAGAGAGGGGAGAGTGATGGGGCGGGAGGGAGGAGGGGACACAGGCACACCGTGGTCACCAGCGGCTCCAGCTTTGGTTGCCTGAGGATCTGCCATTGCAAGCCTCCAGCACCTGCAGGCCAGACCCTGCCTGTTCTTTTCTTCCCCCACGTGCCTAAGTGGATGTCACCTGCTTGGGGACTGCAACTTCTGTTTGGCTTGGATAGCGATCCCCTAGCTGGGTCCCACTCGTCCCCTTAGCAGTAGAGGTCTGTGGACTTTTGAGTCCTTGAACCGGGATGACCTCAGAAGCCCTCTCACCGGAACCTGACACCTGTGGGGCTGCCCTCCGGGGTCACTTCTAAACTAGACCCCCCACGTCCCCCAGGCCTGGAGGCTGGAATGCCGCTTTGATGCTGGGGGACTTGAGCAGGAGCGGTGTCCAGGCCGGGGAAGAAAGGCACGGCTTTCTCCAGTGTAAAGCAAGGATCAAGGGCGTGAGTCGCCGAGGCAGAGCCCACGGACACTTGCCTCGCAGGGACTGAGACCTTCGCCCTCTACAGACGACAACAGGGCGGGGCACCGAGGGATGCAGAGACGCCGCCGCCGCCTGCAGCTCTGCGCGGGAACAAAGGAAACACCGGGCGGTGGACCTGCGTCCCACGCGCGTCCCCGGCACCCACGCCCACTCATATCGCGCACACGCACCCAGGGTACCCGGGTTCACCACGCGTCTAGGGACACCAACTCCCGCACATCGCCCCTCCGCGAGTGGGGCCCGCCTTTAACACCAAGGCCCTGGAGCTGCCGCTGCGGGGACCAAGAAAGCTGTTTCAGGATTTCCTCCACGTCCAATGCCCGTGCGTGGCTGACTCTGGCAGGCCTGGGGCCAACCCTAATGCCCCAAACTGACACGAGGTGTCCGTGGACCCAGACTGTGGGGATGACCACGCCGGCGAGGAAGAGCCGCGACTGAACCGCGAGGAAGGCGCAACTGCAGCCTTGTGGCGCCACCTACAGCCCAGTCTAGCTCGCAAGCTTTCCCGGGCCAGCAGGACTCCCCGGTGGTTGTGTGTTTGTTTCGTGCTTCCCCCCAGAGACGCCCTCAGATCGCGACCTTGGTCTGGGCGTGCCAGGGCAGACAGACCTTCCCACTTGAATCAGCTGCAGGCAAAGGGGTGAGTGCCAAGCTGTCCATATTCTGAACCTTCCCCTCTATCATAAGGAGGTCCTGCCGGGGAAACTGAGGCCTGACTTGGAGTGTGGGTTGAGACAACTGACATATGGACTCCTGGTACCACCACCCAGATACTGTCTTCCTCTACCCCAGGTTTAACCCCATCCCAGGGTTTCTAAATAATCACACCAGAAAAAGGCAGCCCGTGGCCCCAGAAACATCAGCCACACGTCCTTTGTTCTGACAGGGCTCCATTTCCTGGTTCTCCCACCACCCAAAAGCAGGGTGGCTCCCACAGTTGTGAACACTCTCAGATCAGGAGGCATAGGAGGGCAGAACTGGGCTGCTCTGGTTTGAACAGCCCATGAGCTGGGCCAGAGTCTCACAATCAGCCCATGGTCCATGCCCATGCCCAGTACCTGAAGGCCAGACTACCCTGAGCTTCTGTGGGGACTGAGTGACATGACACCACTATCCCACCCATGAGAAGTAACCTCTAACACACACACACACACACACACACACACACACACTCCAGAAGAGAGACAGGCACAAGGCCCAGAGCCTCCAAGTGTTCGACACACCAGAATCTGGGCCCAAGTTATCTTCTCCATTGGAGAAGAACATCAGCTTGTGGGGTGCTCCACATGGTAAGGAGCACCTCGCATGGTAAGGGACACACTGATACACCCAGGGGCAACCCCAGAGGTCACTGCTAAGACCTGGGCTCAGCGAGGCTTGTGGGAGTTCAAGGAGAGACCACAGTGGAAAGGATGCTCTGAAATTCTCGAAGAGGTGGTATCAGCAGCAGGCTTTGAGGTTAGGAGTTTGCCAGAGGGAAATGCAAGAAAGACCCTCTCACCGGAAGGCATGGGCTTGCAAGCCAATGCTATGTGTGGTAGCAAAGAGGAGGCTTGAGCGGCAGGCAGGCCAGGGTTCAAGGCCAGGCTGCAGCACGGCCTCTCACAGGCAGCTTTACTAAGTGGGTCAGTGATGGTGACTCTGCTGGGGTGGGTGGGGCTGGCACGGAGTGGGGTCCTCAGGGAGCCTCCACGGATGAAGGCGCAAAGGCAACAAGGTGGGGAGGTCATGAGAGGTCACCTTGAATGTCACTCTGAGAACAGCGAGGAAGTACAACAGGGACTGGACCTGGTAAATGTGATTTGTGTCTCAGAGGGACCAGCTGGGCAGGCTTTTCCTTAGGGAAGGCTCTCCCAATCCAGCAGGTCTCACACTGGGGTCAGGCTCTAGGCCTCGTCTTCTCTGACCCAGTTCTGAGAGGCTCAGGACCCCCACCCCAAATCCAAGGCTGGACCCGCCTGAAAGACCGGGCTTCCACACCAGGTTGACATGGAAGAGCCCCCCCCACTGCACAATTCTCCCCACACACCATGCAGTTCCCGCCACAGAGAAAGAACAGTGGCACCACCATAATTTCTATTTCCTTCTAAATAGACGTTCCCAGATCTGCTCCCACAGAACCAATTAAAGCACCTGCCGGGACCCGGCTTTGTCAGCAAATTACTTCCAGGCTCTGTGGCTCAGGAATAAATCTCAGGCAGATGAAGGAGATGGGATGAGGTGAGAAGCTGGGGGCACCAGAGCAGGCAGGGGCACCCCTACAGCAGGCGTCCAGCCCCAGACTATTCTCCCACTTCTGCCAGAGTCCATGTAGACCAGGATGAAAATGACCCCCATGAACACTGGCATGGGGGGGTTCCATCTTCTTGCCCCAAAGGCCAAGCTCACCTGTGCCCCTTGGCCCCTACCCCACCAAGCAGTAGGGAGCCGTTGCCACCCCTCTGCAGCAGAACCCCGACAAATGCTTCCCTGCTTGGGCCTTGGTGTTTCTATCCATGTTACAGGTCCCAGAGGGACCTGGCCTTGCTGTCCCTGCTTCAGTGTCTTAGGGGCCCATGACATACCATGTGGCCTCTCTTCTGCAGCAAAGCTAAGGCCTGGGGTGCAGGTGGATCTTAGCCCAGTGTAGCCCCAAAGTTCTCAACCAAGTGAGGGGACAAAAGGGTTTGGGTGGGGTTGGGAGGGCAGGCAATGAGTACATTTGCAAGGGTGGGGCCTCCTAGGGAGAATCAGGGGGCCCTCTTCAAGCGTAAATAGTTCACCATAGACCAGCAGTTCTCCCAAAGACAAAATGACTCTGAGTCTGTACCATCTCTCTGGGAATTACAAAAACACACTCCTCTGGGGGGGAAATTGTTCTAACTTTAGGAAATGTACCATGCCTGTGACCCGAACAGTACCCCTAGGATTATATATATTCACACTGCAGAATGACTAGATCAAACCAGTGGGCAGAGGGAACATAGAGTGAGCTTGGGATAGGTGTAGACCCGAGAGGTTTCAGAAAAGCAAAGAGCAAGCAGGACATGCTGAGCCCTCAGACTGTTAGCAGAAACCCATTTCCCCCTAAGGTGGGCCCCCTGCAGGACGCTGGAACCTGGAGGCCAGCTAGGCGAGGCCACAGTTGCCAGATGTCCTCTGTGTCAGACAGAACCGTCCTGTCACAAGAGGACAGAAACACAGTTTTGTTGTTCCCCTTCTTTCCCGTCTATCCCCTAGTGCCTCCTGGTGGCCGTCTGAGGGTCCTACACAACCTCAGAGCAAGCTTGCCAGAGAACAGCAAGAATCTTGGGAGACAGCTTGGCTCGAGGTGCCAGCCCAGCAGGCAGATGGGCCTGGATCCATTCTTTTCCTTTGTGCTATTAAAATAATACAGAATCAGAACTGTTTGCGATGACAGAAATCCTCTTAAACCAGGCTTCCCATGAAAAGCAAGATTTAATAAAATGCTATGGAGTCTTAAGGGCCCCCCCTAGGTCCTCTGTACCTCGGCCCTTTCCCAAGCACCTGGATAAGGCGGTGCCTGTTCTGACCCAAGCAGTCAAGACCAGGGGTGGGATCAAGCTAGCACCTACTCCCCATGGGTGGGCCCCACAGCCCGGGAATTTGTGAGCTGGACAGAACTTCAGAAAATCCAGAAAGTGTGAGGATGCTGTTAGGTTTGAATGATAAGGAAGCATTAGACATTTCTTCTCAGGTGTACCTACCTGGAGCTGTCTTGCTCCCATTTTCCGGATCAGTCTACAGATGCAGTTTTCCTCTGGTTTTCACGGGTCATCTGTTTTTCTATGTTATAGAAAAATCCAACTTTAGTTACTCCCTCTGTGTGTGTGTGTGTGTGTATGTGTGTGTGTGTGTGTGTGTGTGAGAGAGAGAGNAGAGAGAGAGAGAGAGAGAGAGAAAGTAAGCTGAGACCAGAGGACAATTGTTCAAGGCACTGTCTTTTTTTTTTTTGTCAGATAGGCTTATCTGGTTTATCAGCGAGCCATAGGGTTTCTCCTGCCTCCACCTCCCCAGGTCTGGGATAACAAGGTATGGCTATGCCCAGGTTCTTTTATTGGTTGGTTGGTTGGTTTAATGGTTGGCTTGGGTTCTGTTTTATTTATGTGTTTTGCCTATTTGTCTGTACATATATTGTGTGTGTGCCTGGTGCCCTTGGAAACCAGAAGAGGGTGTCAGATCCCCCTGGATTTACAGGGAGTTGTAGGTCACCTGATGTGGATGCGGCACAAACCCTGTTCTCTGCAAGAACAGCCAGAGCTCTTAAGCACTGAGCCATCTCTTCAGTCCCCAGCAATGGTTTTTGATGTGTGTGTGTTGGTTTTTTGAGGGTCTCTTTGAATAGCCCTGACTGTCCTGGAACTCGCTTTGTAGACAGCCTGCCCTCAAACTCACAGAGATCTGCCTGCATCTGCCATCTGAGTGCTGGGATTAAAGGCATGCGCCACCACTGCCCAAACCCAGCAAATGTTTTTAATGTGGGTTCTGGGTACTGAACCCACACTTGTGAGGCAAGTGATTTGCTCACTGAGACATCTCCCCCAGAAAACTGGAGCAGCAAGCAGCTGTGTCGTGTTTCCTGAAACAGACATCCCAGAGTTGAGTGCAGTCACTGCCCCTTCGAGTCAAGTGTTCCCTTCCTCTCTAGACAACAAACGGCTGTGACTGGGGTCTCCCTAAATGATTTTTCTCTAGAAGGAGAGTCTGAATTTAGAGTTTCAGGAGCAAGCAGCAGGTGGCCACAGCTGGTTGGTTACTCTGGGCTCAGTTTCTCTTGACAATTCAAGGTGCTATCCATCTCAGTGAGGATGGAAGTGAGGAGGCAGTGAGGAGGGCAGTGAGGGAGGCAATGAGGAGGCAGTGAGGAGGGCAGTGAGGAGGCAGTGAGGAGGGCAGTGGGGGAGGAAAGTGAGGAGGGCAGTGAGGAGGCAGTGAGGAGGCAGGGGGGGAGGCAGTAAGGAGGCAGTGAGGAGGCAGTGAGGAGGCAGTGAGGAGGCAGTGGGGGAGGCAGTAAGGAAGCAGTGATGAGGGCAGTGAGGAGGCAGTGAGGAGGCATTGAGGAGGGCAGTGAGGAGGCAGTGAGGAGGCAGTGAGGAGGGCAGTGAGGAGGCAGTGAGGGAGGCAGTGAGGAGGCAGTGGGGGAGGTAGTGAGGAGGGCAGTGAGGAGGGCAGCGAGGAGGCAGTGGGGGAGGCAGTGAGGAGGCAGTGAGGAGTCAGTGGGGGAGGCAGAAGGACCACAGGGGGACTGAATCATCTGCTCATGTCACATTCACAGTCAGAAGCAAAATGACAATTGCATGCCACTTCTCAGCTCCCTTCTCCACTTACAGTCAGGATGCTAGCCAGGGAATGGTGCCACCCACAGTGGGCGGCTCTTTCTATCTCAGTTAATGTCATCAAGAAAACCCCCACAGACATGCCAAGAGGCTGGTCTCTCAGATGAACATAGATTCCCCTCAAGTTAACAGATGACACCATGACACAACTCCCACCATTGCCTGGCTTCACAGACACAGACCAAAAGTAACATTATTTTGCCTTTTTGTGCATATATTTATTTTCCGATTGATTAATTATCTATTTCATTTTTATTCCAGGCTCAACAGTTCATACTGTGAAGTCATGCAAAGGACCTGCAGACCTTGCCTCTGTTGAGAGAATAGAATTTTTTGTCACACATCAAGGAGATATATGTCACACACCAAGCTTGCATGGGGACACACTTGTGACACAGGGAAAGGAAGACTGGAGTCCAAGGCCAGTCTGTCACTGAGCTCCATCCTCAGCCAGAAATTGTTTTGTTTTCCTCCCATTTTTTCCCCATTTTTTTCGAGACAGGATGTCTCTGTGTAACAGCCCTGGCTGTCCTGGAATTAGCTCTATAGACCAAGCTGGCCTCAAACTCACAGAGATCCACCTGCCTCTGCCTCCGGAGTGCTGGGATCAAAGGTGTGTGCCACCATCACCCGGCTTCCTCCCAATTTTTATTGTATAATTTTTCAAAACACTGAGAAGTTGAAGAAACTGTGTAATGCATCTGCCATCCCTTCACCTGGAGCTGCCTAGTGAGCACGAAGTCTCAAGGTCAGTCCCCAGGTAGAGTCAGAGTGGGGTTCAGTCCCCAGGGCTGGAGTCAGAGCAGGGTTCAGCCCCCAGCACTGGAGTCGGAGCGGGGTTCAGTCCCCAGCACTGGAGTTGGAGTGGGGTTCGGTCCCCAGAGCTGGAGTCGGAGCGGGCCGTTAGAATGACCTGGGGAGAGGGTTCAGTGGGCAAAGTGCCTGCTAAGCTAGCACAGGACCTGAATTTACACCCCAAGAACCCACAGTTAAAAAGCCAGATGGTGTGTACTTACAATCCCACTACTGGGGAGGTAGAGAGACCCGCCATGCTCACTGGCCAACCAGCCTAAACAACAAACTCCAGATCGGTGAGAGACCCTGTCTCAAACCCACAAGTAGGTGGCAGAGCTGGTTCAGTGGTTAAGAGCACTTGTTGCTCTACAGATCTGGGTTCAGTTCTCAGCACCCACATGGCAGCTCACAACCATCTGTCACTCCAGTCCTAGAGCACCGAGTGGCTCCTCGGGCACTAGCTGGGTTTGTGGGGTACATACGTATGGATAGGCAAAACATAAAATAAACACTTTTTTAAAAAGTAATGTGGAGTTAGGGTGTCGGGGCAGGAGAGATGGCTTGGCAGTTAACAGCACTGGCTGCTCTTGCACATCACATCAGGAGGCTCCCAACTGCCAATAACTCCAAATTCCAGGGGATCTAATGCCCTCTTCTGGACCCCACAGGCACCAGGCACCCACATGGTTTGCTATGCACACACTCAGGTATACACATACACACAAAATTAAATAAATATTTTTTTTTAAAAAATGTTGGATGTCTGTAGGCTTCTAGAGAGTGACATCCAAAGGTTAACCTTTGACCTCCGCATGTGTGCACACGCACACACACGCACATACACACATTCATTCACACTCATAAACACACTAAAAAATAAGTTACATAATGCATCCTCTCTCTCCCTCCCTCTCTTTCTCTCCCCTTCTCCCAATCTGTCCTCTTCTCCTATGCACTTCCTTGCTATATAATTTTTTATTTAATTTCTCCCCAAATCAGCTGTGAGTTAGAGGTAAGCAGCTATACCTTTTACCCCAAGTTTCTTCTTCTCTCTGGAACCACAGGAATCAGGGCATTCATGGGGCCATCGTCATTCCTAATTCTCCTTGATGCCATGACTCCATGAAGCATTTTCGAGAGACCAAGTCTTGCTTCTAGACTAGTTGTCACTGATAGACCATTTCAAGAAATAAGTGATATGTGAAAGAAACCCTCAGAGTTCATGGACTACTGCGGGGTTCAGCAAAGATCTACAGCTCACCACGATGTAAATGTTCTGGGGCCATGCAGGGACATCAGACCATGGGCAGCCTGGAGAGGCTCTCCCGCCCTCAGCACGGACTCTGAAGACCCAAAGGCACAGTGCAGCCTCGTAGCCTACCCGGTCACAACTCCAGGGAGGGAATTAGTGCCACCGTAGCCACTCAGCCACGCCGTGGTAGGCAGAGCCCAGCTCCTGGCCGGATCCCTTTCTCTTACCAGGACAAGTGTAGAATTTTTTTAATTGTTTTCAAAACAGATTTCATGTGGTCCCAAAATGAGACCATGATTGTAAATTAAAGTGTAATTAGCCTTTCTGCTTTTATATTCATTAACTCTTCTCTGTTAATGGTGCAAAGCTGGAGCAGAACCCCCGCATTATAAAAACCACATCCAGGAAATAAAATAGTGATTTAGGTAATAGCCACAATGTATTGCTGCTCACACATAATTAAACAAATGCGCCATTTAAACTTGGAAACATGACTGAATGTTGATTAACCTCGCCCAGCGATTCTGCTTGGCCCAGAGAAGGGGAGAAGCCTGAAGATGGGCTGGGACAAAGTGTCTGAGCCAGTCACATCCACTGGACACAGGAGGAAAGGGCCATGTGGGTCCTGGGAGCAATGACCACAGAGTGGCCCCCAGACCATCTGGGAAAGAGACACATTAATCACGTAAGCCAGACACACAAGGATAAAACTGTCATTTTGGTTCAGTTGTGTGAGATTTAAGTGAGATTGTGGACTGACGGTAGAGGGGTGGCCACTAGGGGCTGGCAGACAAGGGACTTGCCTTTCAATGAATATTTAAATTTTTGATATATACATTTATTTATTTATGTTAGGGATTGGATGTGTACATGCCATGGCCTGTGTGTAGGACAGAGGACAACTTACGTGAATCAATTTTCTCTTTCTACCTTGTGTGTCCCAGGGGTCAAACTCAAATTGTCAGGCTTGGTGACAAGTCCCTTTACCTGCTGAGCCATCTCAAAGGCCCCAGGATGGAATGAGAGCTGGGGTGATAGCGTTTAGAAGATGTGGTGACTGTCATAAACACTGAGAGCCACTAAACTGTGCACTCAAAACAGTGACATCTCCATACCATGGTCTTCCAATGCTTATTTAAACCATTAAAAAATAAAAAATACTGTTCCTGGGGGTTGGAAAGATGTCTCGGTAGCTAAAAACACTGGCTGCTCTGCCAGACAACCTGGGTCCAATTCCCAGCAGTCACACAGCAGCTCACTAACTACAGTTCCAGAGGATCTGACACTCTCTTCTAACTTCCACAGGCACCAGGCATGCACATGGTACACATGCATACATTCTAGTAAAACACCCACACAAATGAAGTAAAATATAAAGAGTTAAAAGGTAATTAGTACCATTGCTGGACAGGCAAGAGGGTTCCGTAGTAAAGATGCTTGCCGGCAAATCTGGACACCTGAGTTTGACTGCAGTCCTCCATGGTGGGAGGGAAAGCACAGCTCTGAAAGCAGCCCTCTGACCTCCGCCCAGCACCCACGAACAAGCAATCACAGGTCTCCAGCTCAGCTGCTAGCTGGATGCAGGAAGCCAGAAGTTCACGCTTTCCCCAGAATCTGCTTCCCACGTCCATCTTGGATCTTCTGAGGCCCAATGGAGGCTTTCTGGAAACGTATTTTATGGTTTTAAGTGTTACTATGTCGAAAGAAGTGTGAACAGAGAAGCTTCTGGTTCTGGGAGCTTTTCTGGGAGCCCCCAGTATTTTTCTGTTTTATGATTTTCTTTTTCTATATGTCTCTTTTTTAAATAGTTTGTCTTCTTGGTTGAGTTCCCCAGAAGCCAATGCAGATGGCCTATTTGGAAGGTGGCCCCAGGAAACCCAGAAGGGCAGTGTTGGGAACACAGGAAGGGATGCAGCCCAATAGAGTACTCACCACTGTGGGGCTGGGAGACAGTGTCTGCTTTGAAAGCATGAGGGACTGAGTTTGATCCCCAACATCCATGTAAAAAGCCAGACGGGTTGACACATGCCTGCAATCTCAGTGTGAGCTCACTGGCCAGTTTAGCCAAAATGGGGAGCCCCTGGTGCCTCTAATAGACCTTGTCTCAAAACACAAATAGGGGCCAATAAGATGGCTGAGCAGATACAGGTGCTTGCAACCAAGTCTGATGACATGAGTTCAAACCCTGGGACCCACACAGTAGAAGGCTAGAACTAACTTCCAAAAGTTGACCTCTGATCTCTACACATGCAAACATGTGCATGTGTTCATACACACTCAATAAATAAACACTGTAAATAACAGTTTAAAAAGGCTAATGGTGGAACTAGAGAGATGGCTCCGCAGTTAAGAGCACTTGCTACTCTTGCAGAGAACCTGGGTTCAATTCCCAGCATCCACATGGTAGCTTGCAACTATAACTAACTCCAGTTCCAGGAAATCAAATGTCCTCTTCTGGCCTCTATGGGGACCAGGCATGCACATGATGCAGAGACAAACATACAGGCAAATAATCATACACATAAAACAAAATAAACCTTTTAAAATGTATTGGATAACACCTGAGAACATCAGACATCAGTATGTGCTCTGGCCTCCCACGTTCACATGTACATACATGTACACACACCTGTCCCACATGTATACATGCACACACACACCATGCCCGCAATTGTTACATATTTAACTGCTGTCTAACAAACAGTCCCAAAACTTAGAAGCTTGAGACAAAAATTTTTTTGTCAGCTCTCATGGTTTGTATGGCTGATGAGTAGCAACATCGGGGCCCCAGCTGCAAAATCAGAGGTGGGCACTGGGCATCCAAAGACAGACCAGTCAGAGGTGGGCACTGGGCATCCAAAGACCAGTCAGTCAGAGGTGGGCACTGGGCATCCAAAGACCAGTCAGTCAGAGGTGGGCACTGGGCATCCAAAGACAGACCAGTCAGAGGTGGGCACTGGACATCCAAAGACCAGTCAGAGGTGGGCACTGGGCATCCAAATACAGACCAGTCAGTCAGAGGTGGGCACTGGGCATCCAAATACAGACCAGTCAGTCAGAGGTGGGCACTGGGCATCTAAAGAAAGGCCATGTCCAGGTAGTCAGAAGTTAGTACTAACTGTCCCGGGCTGAAACTGTCTGCTGGAATCCCTACATATGGTGCCTGAGCTCCTCAAGATTGTAGCCAGGGCCCAAAGACAAGCATGAGAGAGGCAGGAGAAAAGGAGCCAGATGACAATCATGCTGCGCTCCGAGGCCCTCAGAAGTCACAGACTCAGTCTCTCCACTAGTTACAAAAGTCAGCCAGGTTCAAGAGGAAAGGATTGTCAACAGCCGTTGTGACAAGAGACTGAAGAGACATTCCGCCACAGGCATCAGGCACCCTAGGACTGGCTCACCTACAGCTGAGGAGGCCATGTGGCCAGTTTGGCTGAGAGCCTTCCTAGGTAAATGGGCTTCCAGCTTCTTGTACTACTGCTCAACAGGGCACACACTGAGAGAAGGCCACACTGCCAAAGAGAGCTGCCAGGCAAGTGGTGATGGCAGCTGGGACTGGGTGTCACCATGCAAGGCCAGAGGGGCTCTGGTGGGGCACTGAGAGCTTCCCAGGCCATGCACTGGCCAGAGAATGTGGCCACTGAGATTGACAACTCAAAGGTCACTGATCAGTCCCCTGACTGCCCCCGCCCCCCTGTGCAAGGCACATGTTGGGATCACTCACCTACCACTGTGCCAGCTACCGGCCAGTATTCAGCATTGGGCAAAGACCAAGTGCCATACCAAAGTGAGACACATGAACATGTCTACTGAGAACAAAACCTAACTTAGCTTACATCCCTGCCTGAAGCTCTCATGCCTCACCCATGTTCATTACTTCTGCGTGGATGTGACCAGAACACCTGACAGAGACAACTTAAGGAGGTAGATGAGTTACTGTTCAGTTGCTGATATGAAAACACCGTGACCAAGGCAGCACACATAAGAAAGAGTTTGTTCTGGTTATGACTGCAGGGGCTGAGAGACCATCATTGCGGGCAGCAGGCAGCAGGCAGCAGGCATGGCCGCAGGAATGTGAGCTAAAGGCTTACATCTTTGTTATGCAACAGGGTTTCTCTGTGTAACCCTGGCTGTCCTGAACTCTCTAAGGAGGCCAGGGTGGCCTCAGACTCATAGAGAGCTCCCTGCCTCTGCCTCCCAAGTGTGGGGATAAGATGTGTGCCACCATGCCCAGTTGAGAACATGTAGTTATGTAGGCAAAGACAACCCTGAATTTTGTTAATTAAAAAATGACCATTTTATGTGTATGGAGGTTTTGCCTTCATGTATGTCCGTGCACCATGTACATGCCTGGTACACAAGGAGGCCAGAAGGGAGTCCAGGTCACCTGGAAATGGGGTTACAGATAGTTATGAGGTATCCACGAGGGTTGCAGAAATTGAACCAAGATCCCCTGGAAGCGAAGTTGGTGCTCTTAACCACTGAGTCGTCTCTCCAGGACACCACATTACTTTTTGAGGCAAGGTAGGGGTAGGCTGGTCAGACAATGAACTCCAGGGATCCAAGTATGTCCACTCTCCCAGAAAGCAGGCATAGAGTCAGGCTGCTGAAGCTGGCCCTTCTGTGCATGCTGGGCTCTGAAATCAGGTCCTTGTGCTTGGGTGGCAGGTACGAGCTGAGCCAACTCCCCAGCCTAATTCCACAGTTTTTGTAAGTATTTATTTCATATCCAAAGCTCTCCTGGGAAAATATATTATTACTATCAAAGTCACTGTCACTCTAGGGCTAGGACAGCTGTCATCTAGAGCTAGGAGAGCTGTCACTCACTGGGCGGAGCTGAGATATTTTCTCTCTCCAAATCTCATCATTCGGGAGCAGTGGAGGAGGAACCTGGCCCAGGCACTTTGGCTCCTCTTGAGAACTGTGCCCTTAGTCTGGAAGCATGGGTTTTGCTTCAGGAGATCCTCAGGTTGAATATGGCATCAAGGCCTTGTTTCAGCTCCATTTCCTGTCAGGCCAATGAGAGACAGGGGAGTGACCTGTGTTGGGAGTGCTGAGCAGGCCCTGGGCAAGTGCCACCAGCTCCCTGGATGCCATCTATGAAGGCACTTCTGCAGGCTCTCTTCTTGCGCCTCTGCATTCTACTGCAGGGCACCGGCTTTCTGTTTCTTGGTCCCAGGAAAGTAGATAAAGGTGGGTAGGAATTCTGCCCCTGTAAGCAGTAGCCACACACCTTATCTGTGCCTTTGCCCCCCCACCCCGTCTGGATGGTGGAATTAATGCTGGGACTCCCCTCCGTGTCGCTGTGTGGGCAACCTCCATCCTCCCGTAAATACCACGAGCCCATCTCCAGGGCTTAACTGCTGCATCTGGCTTCTCAGCTGCGCAGTGGACATGTCCTCTGCAATCCCAGCATCCTCTCAACCTTTCCACCACTTCCAGTCTGGCCAGGCTCAGTATCCCATGACACTCACACTCCAGCTTCTTTCCAGGTGGCAGCCTGGCATGGCAACAGGGGTCTTCCCCAAGCTCTGTCCCTACATCTTAATACCTCTTGATCTTCAGCTGGACAATAGACCTGGAAATCTGAAGGGCTCACAGACACAATGTGGCTCACAGAGAGCGCCATGGTCACAAGAGAAGTCTAACATGGGGTGTGATCAATACTGTGACCAAACTACACAGCTTGGGGAAGAAAGAGTTTATTTGGCTCACATGTTTGTCACCATCCATCACTGAGAGAAGCCAGGGCAGGAGCCTGGAGACAGGAGCTGAAGCAGAGGCCATGGGGGTGTGCTGCTAACAGACTTGCTCTGCATGGCTTGCTCAGCCTGCTGCACTCTTGGTCAGCTCAGTGGTGGCATGGCCCAGAGTGGCTGGTCCTCACATATCAATTCTAATCCACAAGGCCATGCAGATAGATTTGCCTACAGGCCAATCTGATGAAGGCATTTTTTCTCAATTGAGGTTCCCTCTCCCCAGATGACTCTAGCTTGTGTCAAGTTGGCAAACACCTACCCAGCACATGTGCCAACATAGGTCATCAGGGGCAGGTATGTGGGAGCCAGCCTTCCATGCCACAGCCAGTGGGAAGAAGAGAGCATTGGATCTGGAGGGACCCACTGACACGGGTGGGCACTAGTGGATGCTGGGCTCCCCATGGGAGCTCAAGCAGCCACTCTAATGGTTGGCTTGACTGATTTATCAAACCCTGGACCCAGAGATGCTCTCTACTGAGTGAGGCTGAGAGGCCGGGACCTCTGTGGTACTATGTAGAAAGTATCAAAAGACTATAGAAGACAGAAGTGGAGGTGCATGCCTGTAATCTGGACATCTGGAAGCTGAGGTGGGAGGATCATGTACTTCAGGCTAGTCTAGGTACATAGCAAGACATTATGTCAAGACAAAAGCCAAGCGCTCATGAGATAGCTCAGGGATAAGGTGCTCACTGCCAAGCCCAACAACCTGAGTTCAATCCCGGGAACCCACACAGTGGAAGGAAAACTGGTGTAGGAGGTCCTTCTGTTCATGTGTTGCTTTCATTGGTTAATGAATAAAG
>LOJH01001393.1:0-14287 GCA_001685095.1 Ellobius talpinus
TAGATAGATAGATAGATAGATAGATAGATAGATAGATAGATAGATGCTTTAATTCTAGAGATGTTTATCACTACCTCATAGAAATTTATGATTGAATAGAAAGAAATTAGTTTTCAGAGAGCATGAATGATGGAAAGCATTCAGTAAGTCTTAGTTATGGTATGTAAATAGAATTTACATCATATTGCAAATTCTAAATTTTGAATAGTTAGAAAATCCTGTTTTTCTCAGGTCTGTCTTATGATAAAGTTCTTTAGATAAAGATCTGTGTATCCTGTTTTTCTCAGACCTGCCTTTAGATAAAAGCTTAAAGGACAGCTTTAAATGTCATTTCTGCATAACATTTGTCTAGCTAGCTAAAATCCAGTACATGGGGGGGTCATTCTATCATTTATTGTGTGCCTAAGGTGTGTGAGGCTGTAGAGAAGCAGAGGCTGTGGAGGGCAGTCACACCAGTGCCACTCTGCCTCTTTTGGTCAACTCAGCACAGTTTGATCAGAGCATAGAAGTAAAGTAAGAGAGAAGAATGGGGTGCACAGTGCTTCCAGTGAATCTGCCTGCCCGTGCATGATACTAGAAGTGTGGCTTTCTGAATGAAACTCACGTGCCTACATCAGCCAGAAGCCCCCTGTTCTCAATGCAGGAAACCAGGAATTTGCTCCTGTAAAAAAAAAAAAAACAATGAAAACTAAAACCATCTGTCCTGGTGCACAAATGAAGCAAGTGTAGATGGCATTCAGGCTTTTTAACTCTGACTAAATCCCACTGAGTTGTTCCGGGAGCTTTGCTCACACCATCTCTGGCAAAAGAAAGAGTGACTGTAAACATACCAAAGCAGAGAACAGCTACCTTCTAGTTAGATTATTGAGATTCTAAAATAAAGGGAAGGAAATTTAAAAGACCTTTAAAATTCATGGTAGCCCAAATAATAAGAACCCAGAGACAGATATTAGGGTTCAACCTGAAAACCAGGAAAGCAAAGCAGCCAAGCCACTAGAGAAGTCTTCCCTCTACAAGGCTAGGCAACTGCAACTGAGCCCTGAGCCTCTGTCTCCTCCCATTTTATATTTCCAGTTAGTGCTCAGATTAAAGGTATGTGACTCCCTAGTACTGAGATTAAAGGTGTGAGCGGCCACCACCTTGATTTGTTTCTGCATTGATCTTGTGTAGCCTACAGTGGCCTTGAACTTACAGAGATTCATCTGCCTCTGCCTCCCATGTCCTGGGATTAAAGGTATGTGCCACCACTGCCTGATCTCTAGTGGCTTAGCTTTGCCCTTCTGATCTTTAGGCGAACTTAATTTATTAAACATAAGTAAAATATCGCTATAATTCATTACAAATAATATCTAGGGTAATTTGACAGTCAATACATCACAATAAAATCATGTCTTTTATGATAAAATATAAAAATATTTAGAGTAAACACTTATTTGACATGTATCACATGCATGCCGGATAAACTCTGTGACTAATGCTCATATGGTCACTGTCTTTTCGGATTAATCTCTTAATAAAGATGGTGCTAATTAAAGACTCAAGATTAAGATCATGTCTTATGTTTTCTAGGTTTTCTGTTGTTTTAGATATAGATGGCAATTATTTTTTGATTACTTCAAAAGTGTCTTAAAATACCTACCAAATAGACTGCCTTCTGAAAATGAACCATTTTTCTATCATCGGAATGGAATACCAATACTTTCTTAGTCAATGTTCTAGTGCTGTAAAGTCACACCACGAGAACAAGAACTCCTATAAAAAAGAAAGTGTTTAATTGGTGTTTGCTTACAGCTCAGATGTTTAGTTCATTATCATCATGGAGGGAGCATGGTGGCCTGCAGGCAGACATGGTGCCAGAGAAATAACTGAGAATTCTACATCCAAATCAAAAGGCAACAAGAAGAGATAGACTCTGGGCTTAGAATGAGCGTTATGAGACCTCAAAGCCCACTCCCAGTGACACACTCTGCCAACAAGGTCACACCTTCTAATCCTTTCAAATAGTGTCACTCCCTGGTGACCAAGTATTCAAATCTGTGAGCCTATGTAAAACATTCTCAATCAACCCACCACAAGTACTAAATCTATAAAAGAATTATGGGGCTAAAGAGATGTCTCGGTGGGTAAGGGGCTTGTTGCCTGAGCATGAGGAACTGATTCTGAATCGCTAACACAATATGAAAGTCTGGTTGTGCACTCCTGTGGTCCCAGCACTGTGAGGCTTAGACAGGAGGATCCCAGGGGCTCACTGGCTAGCCAGCATAGCCACTCACCAAGATCCATGTTCAGTGAAAGATCCTGTTTCAAAAAGCAAAGTGGGGTGTGATAGAGCAAAACACTCCATATTGGCTTCTGTGTGAACATGTACATGCACCCATACCCCCCACACACACATGGACACACACCTGTGTGCTCCAAAACTGGGGCAAGTAAAATATCTAGCACCAAGTTCTGGACTCTTTCTTTTGGACATTTCTCCATTTATAAACTGAGGGGCTTGAGATTTATTTTCGTTTCCAAGTTTCCACTAGTTCTGAAGGCGGTTGCACGACTTGCTTAAGTAATTCAAGATATCTGAATAATTTTAATAACTCTTTACATTCTCCTGGAAGCTATTGCTTTCATATCCATATGGAAACACAGAACAAAACTTATACACAGTTGCTGCTCATTGCAGCTGATATGCTATAAATGGTTGTTGACACTGAGACCAGATGTCGTGGAAAATCCTCCACCATTAGGAAGAAATGGGGTGGGGAAGGAAACCTATGTGTGAGAATGTCAGGAGACGCTATTTTAAAACCAACCTAAAAAGTGATTGCATTGTAAGAGGGTAGAGATCATTGCAAAGTATACAGGCTGGTCTAGGGATTAATATGAACATTTCTTCAGTTTTAAACATGCATTTCAGATTGAAACTGTTTCTGCATGTTGAAATGACCAGCCCCAGGGGATTATAATACCTGATCACCAACAGGTATATTGTCCCTACAAAGTATGGTATTCTTATGATACACATCTACTAGATATTGTCACGAGATGCAATTCAGTAGCTTCATGATACTGTTTGAGAGATGAAGGAAGTGATCAATCAACAGCAGGGGTCCATGGGTTGCCCAAGTCTGCAGCATCAAAATGAAAGTCAAGACATGAGTTTTGAGTTCACATATTTTTCTAATTCATTGTTCTACCCACTTCACTCCTGTTGCTGAGTCAGTGTTCATATGCAGGTGTGTGGGAAGATCCCTGCTGACTCTGCCCATCACATTCATCCTAGGAAGTCAAAACAATGGGACAGTAGCAACTGTTATGTGGTAGAAATCCTTCCTAAGGATTGCACTCACCACAAACATTCTATTTGTTCTGTTTTGGTGTAACCTGGTAACAGATAATGTTCCTTTCTTAGGCATTCAGAGTCTGAACTACTCAGCAGTGGACTTTTATAGAACAATATAGTTTCAAGATGAAAGTTAGGAGTGAAAACCCAAAACAAATGTGCCAATTCCCATTAGAAGTTTCTTTAGAAATTATTAGTGAGTCAGCCACCAGCACCCCCCCACAGACCATGATAGACAAATTATTCTAACTGCCCTTTCTAAAAAGTAGAAAGAAACTCTATGGGAGTAAAATGAGAGTGACATTTTAAGGGTTTTTTTGAAGCTAGACACTTAAAGCAATCTTCAAGTGAAATAATAAAAAGCAGACTCCTGTAATAAAATCAAAAACTGTTATAACTTCTCAGCTTCCATTCCATATTCTCTGTTATTTTTCCCAAGTGATATACACAGATGCAAAGCTGTCTGATTTTAAATGTATCTTAATTTTAATTAATTTTAAAATGTATCCCATCCCTTGGAAATAGGCCTGCCTTCTCCTGTCCATAGCTGCTGCTGAACAGTCTTCATGGGTGCCAGGTGAAACTCACATACAAATGGATTCCCATTTTCTTGGATGACTCATGGGTCCTAGAGTGAGGCCTTTCAAGTCATCTCTAGCTATGAATACTGCCCCAGTCAGAGACTTGAGTTTTCAGGGCATTGTGCATAAAGCCCTGCCCAGAAACTTTTAGTGTAGTGGGGAGGGTAAAGGCACATTAAATTTTAAAAGGCTTTACTCACTAATAACACTGGCATTTGCTCAAGTAGCTTCTATACCAAAGGTCCTAAAACAACCTTGATTTCTTAAGTGATTGGAACTTTTTCCTTGAATGAGTCTGTGGTTGGCAAATTAGATTGGAGTATATGAGCAGGCGTTTCTGAAATCTCAGTCCTTTGGAATGTGAAAGTTCCAAAGAAGGGGAATCAACTGTTGCCTACAGTTCAGTGTGCTTGGTCTAAGTTGCTTATTCCATAAATAAGTAGTAGAAAATTATGTCGATTAAATTAGAATATAGAAAGGTAGTTAGTTGACCATAAATTTTTGTTATGAAATTAAGATGTCAAAAGTAAATAACTTAGCCTGATTAAATACATTAGCACACTGATAGATATCCAGGGTTCCAATTTCAAACATTAAATCATAATAAAAGTTACATCAGCTGAAGGGTTTTCACATTCTTGAAACAAGTTCATCTCAAACTCCAAATTAAATGATGTTTTTGATGTCGACTTAGTTCAAAACCATACTCAACCCTGAAAAGCTACCAAGGTCCTTTCACATGTCCAGTGGTCACAATAGTAGTGAATCTGATGGCAGTGGGCAGCAATTGCCTGAAGAATTCTGGTATTTAACTGAAACTTGCTTGCTTGACCTCTAATTTCATGTAGATCTAACCTAATCTCTTCTAAATTCTGCTTGTGGGTGTTGCTGTCTTGCATGGCTGGCTTGATTAATAAATACTGGCTTAGGCTGTGTTTACACAAGTCCAAAACAACCCACGAAACTGACAAATCCAACAAAGAGAGAGAAGTCAAACTGATGGAAACTTGTTTGTCAACACATAAACAAAATCATTTGGCTGATAACATTTTCATATTTATAGAGAACAGTTTTGGTACTTGGAAGAGCCATTGTTTCCCAACTGTTTTGGTGGAGACATAGACTCAAAATTCATGGGTTGTTATCCAAAGGCCATTCTCCCACGTGTATGTTAATCCAGATATCTGGGTGGACAGGGCTTCACTGTACATAATATTCAATACTCCACCATATCCCTACTCTGTTTCTTAGAATCCATGAGGACTACCAGGGAAATAGAAGGCTCTATCTCAATGCTAGTTTTCAAAAATTCCAGTGTGGTTGGGAAACAATGGTGTAGACACAGCCTCGTTCCAAGACTGCTTTGTCAGTCCTTGAGGAAGGATCAACAACAAAGAAAAATGTATCATTCCCGCAGTATTTTAGGTGGGAGAATAAGTATCTGCATAATATTCTAGTCACACTTTAAAGGAATGTAAGTCACACAGTAAAAAGTGGCTTATAATTTTTTGTTTAAAGCTAAGTATAACATTTGGCAAACAGTATACTCTTTCTGCCTTTAAGAATAAACAGATCCTTAAAGACAGCCATTTCAATACATAATTCAGAGTAAGTCTCTAAAATTTGTGCAGAAATTGTTTGGAAACATTGAGGAATCAAAATCACTGCATTTGAATCCAAACTCTTACAAATCAAGTGGGATTTAATTTGCTGTTTCATTTGCCAAATGTCTGTAGGTTGGTCCAACTCTGGTTATCATCTTGCCAGGTTTCCTCCTGCTGAAAATGTCTGTGCTTTGTTAGGCTTCTAAGTCCATGTCAGTGGCCAAGTGTGCACTTGAATGGTCCTTGGAGGCATGTGAGCAGGTGACGCCAATGGTTCTACTAACTGCATCTGTATTGCCTCTGCAGCACCCAATGCATCTGTCTGAAGCCTGCATCCATGGTTGTTCTCCATAGTAGTCTAACCATCCTTTCCCTGGGATTTAGGAATGGAAATCTCCACAAGAGACAACAGTGCATGAGTTTGTTTCCCAAACCCCACCTCCCTGTTTAATCTTGTACAAATGTCGGTCATTTTAAGTAGTTGCTTAAAATAGATTCTCACTTTGGTCTCTCTCTCTTTTTCTTTCTAAATAAAGCCTGAGAATTTGCTTTTAGCTAGCAAATCCAAAGGAGCAGCTGTGAAACTGGCAGACTTCGGCTTAGCCATAGAAGTTCAAGGCGACCAGCAGGCGTGGTTTGGTGAGTAGGGCTATTCTCCCTCATGTAACTGTGCTCTCCCAGCCTGGAACTCCAGGTTCCTGACACCACTTTCTAGCCAGAAGACAGTAGCAACGGTCATCCAGCAGCCTCTTCACTAATTCTAAAACATGGAACCTGATATTAAATTAGTCATAACCAGAAAATATTGCAAAAACAAGCCATGTATACCTTTGTAAAAGGTTCACGGTAAAAGGGATTCTGTTCTAAGACTCAGTAGGAGGGTTTTAATACAGAATGTGACCTCCACACATGTGTTGCAGATGCATGCACTCTCTCTTCACAGTAATAATAAATAGTATTTTTCATATTTAATCTAGAGATGGTAGTTTGTTTATAATCCCCACACTAGGGGAAAAGAGACAGACAGCAGGACCCTGGAGCTCATTGACAGGCCAGCCTAACCTCCTTGGTGAGCTCTAGACCATTGACTCACCCTGTGTCAGAGAGCAAGGTGGATGGTACCTAAGAAACTAAACCTGAGGTGGTCTTCTGGCACACACATTATGGTGCATACTGAAAAATATAAATAAAACTTTTATTTTAATTCTCATTTTAGTTCCATGAACTTTGGTCCTTTTATTCACTTTTCACTCTATAATTCTGGTCTCTTTAAATAGTGGCCAAAACTATGAGAATTAGCATCCAATGTAGCACATTTGATAAACTGTAAAAAATAAATAAATAAAATAAATTTCCACAGAAATATTCACATACATCCCATTTATCCTAAGGAACTGGGTACAAAAGATATCTGCAATATTATTTTACATCATATTGTTGCTATGGCAGCAGAGGCACTACCAGGATCTTGCATCATAGAAGGTTTTCTTAGTTACTATCATGTTTCTCATTTTAAATATTAAGTGATTTTATGAATGAGAAGACAATCTAATGGATGTATTTCCGACAGGTGATATTTCTGTTTCTTTCTTTGTTTTGATACTCCTATTAGTTCTTTGAAGTAAAAGTCATGCTATCTCTGGAGAAAGCAAGTTCTTATTAACCTTGATAGCATTTATCCTAACAATCCTACATTCCTAGGAACTAAATTCCCTGATGAAGAAGACCTTGTCTACTGTATTCCAGAATGCTGTATTCATGAGGTCATTGTTCAGTGTATTGTGTATGATTTTGAATATTCAGGACTAGAACCAACTGGAAGCTCAAGTGATGGGGGTTCTCAGTAAGGATAAGCCTGATAGCATTCTCTTGGCATGTTAGTCTCAGAGTGAGGGTTCAAATAGTTTATATCTGGAATGCTTAATTATTTATCACTTTCGAACCCACGTCGTCTTGAACCCACACTCCTCGGATCTCAGTACCTCAAAATGCTGGGATTTTATATATGTGGGTTGCCATGTTCAACTTGGACTTTTCCTTTCTTACTCTTATGTAGTAATTTTCTTTTATTTTTTTCCAAGGAGAATATCATTAACTCTCCTGCACTTGGCCAACTGTTATTAGTAGGTTACTTAAGACAAATTGAAGTTGACTAGTTTTCAATTGTGGAATACATGGATTTCTTATAAAAGTGAAATCAAAAGAGACAAATATACACATCTAATGAGACCAATGATGGAACAAAAATGAGATGCAAATATTAGTATCATTATAAGAATGAGAAATTCATTTCCAAGATAACTAGAAGAGGATAGTCAGGTCATGTGCTCAAAATAAAACCAGTCTGGATGTTTGAGAGGACACTAGTCTTCATCAGACTTTAGATGAGTTTTTCATTGGATTCTCTTTGTGTACTATTCAAGAGTAGGGAGGGGGTGTTGAGCGTGGAAAGGGTAAGGACTGTATACCTGACCATTTTAAAGCCACTTTCAACAATTGTATACCCACCCCTACTTTGCAATGATACCACATTATGTCTTTGGGTAATCCTTGAGCTACAGGTGGTAGAACCTCAGTGGATTCATGACGCCTTGTAAAACTTAAACTGCACAGAGGGACCATATCCTGGAGCCCTTTCTCATGGTCCATCACTTTCTTCCAAACAGATGAGAAAAGTACTAAAATGAATGAAGATTAGGCAAAAGAAAATCCTTTGGCTTAAATTCAATCCAATTTTGCTTACTTCTGTTTTAAAGTAGTAAGTATAACTTCATTGCAGAAATGAGGACTCATTCATTTCTTGGATACTTTGCCTCCTGGTAAATAAAGACTGTGACTTGGCATTAGTTTGTGGTCAGAGGAACTTCTGATTGTGTATTTTTTTAAAGAAACTTTCCATTTTCCATATTTTTTGCCTTTTAAAAGAACACTTCCAATTGAACATAGTTACCTTTGTTATTTTTTAAGTATTCTCTACTTGAAAAACTCATTTTCAGGAATAGAAAATATTTTCAACTTGAGTCTAAGTTACAGATTTTATTGTTGCTCAAGCATTCCTTATCGAATTCTGCACTGCTTTATATAATACAAAGCTTTCTCTGCCATCAGCCCTCTTCATTGTGTCTTCTGGATATGGCGGTCTCATTGGTCGGCGTTCAGTGGTGATTCATCTGAGTGTCCTTGAGTCTCCTCTTAGTTGCTAGTTTTTTATTAGTACACATTGAACTGATATATTTCTGGGCTTATTTCTTCTCCGAATGTGAGTCTTTCAGTTACTGGTAGCCCTATCCACCTTCATGGTCCTGTACTAAAAGATGTCTCTTTTAAAAAATATTTTCTGAAGATCTGCTTTTGATTTGTCCATAGTATGTAGTTGTTCTGTCCCCCTCTTTTATAGGTGACTGATTGTCAGTGAGTGTCATCTTTTACAAAGAACTAATCTGCCTCCAGTTTTCTCATTATTTCTTTACAGCCTTAGTTTAAACTTCAATATAAGTGATGTCAAACATCTAAACAAAAGTAGTGTCAGCATATTATAGTAGATTGACCTCCACACCTCCTGTGTGTGTGTGTGTGTGTGTGTGTGTGTTTTAAATAATCTACAAGGTAGGACAGACAGAGCTTATCTTAAGTTAAAGAAGTCCCTAAGTCATTCTTTCTTAGCTGGCCATTTCCCACTGATGTTGTCATGCCAACCCTGACTCATGAGCATCTCTTTTTCCCTAGGTTTTGCTGGCACACCTGGCTATCTTTCTCCAGAAGTCCTGCGTAAAGATCCTTATGGAAAACCAGTGGATATGTGGGCATGTGGTAAGAAATTGTATTTTCAAGCAAATTTTGTAATAGACCAGTGTCTCAGTCCATTCGGGGTACAGTAATAAAACATGAAAGACTGACTAACTTAAACAGCTAAAAAGTATTTGGAATGGTTCTAGAAGCTAGACAGATTATGGTCATGGTGTCTATGACTTGCTGTCTAATAAGGGTGTACTTCTGGATTCATAGATACTTCTTCTCTGTGAGGCCACACATGGTAAAGGGGCCTTTCTCATAAGAGCTTGCTCTGAGTCCTGAGGCCTTTCCTCTACCAAAGGCTTCACTATTGACTTCATCACAGTAGCAATGAGGATTTCAGCATGGGAGCTAGGGGAAGGCGCAAATGCTCTGTAGCAAGCAGAACTGTTAGGCTTGAACTCAGGATGTCTCAAACTTTAGGGTCCTAAAAGATTCATGGATAGGTGGGTAAGGGATAGTTCTCTGTTTTCGATGAGGTCTGGAGTGGGCAGATTGACACTCCTCTGGTGACTCCAGTGCTTTATCGAGGAACCCTGAAAACAGATATGCAGAGAGCCTTGTTTGCAATGTTGCACACTTATCGAGGAGCCATGAGAACAAAGATGCAGAGAGCCTTATTTGTAATGTTGCACACTTACTCTCGTGAGCCCCACCCAGTCCTTCAGAAAGAAACCATCTGCCTAGGATGCTTGGCGAAAAGTACTGGAAAGAGAGTCAATCTTCAAAATAGCGAATGAATAAGGTTTGATTCCAACCCTAACCTGTCCAGTCCTAATTTAAAACAAACAAAACATCCTGGGCAGACACAGTCACATACTGGGGAGAACTGCAGCATCATTCTTAGAGTAAATCTCTGTGTTGACTCATTCTTCAAATAGACATAAGATTGGAATAAGAGGATGCTGCCATTCGTTCTGAAATGTTTTTCTAGTGAGGCTCTCTGCACAAGCCAGTGTCCTGTGCTCCACAGTCTCCCTTGTACTCTCTAAAAACAAGTATGAACTGCTAACGTTTGGCAATAGTGCCCTGTTTGCCGGCAAACCAAGAAGACATTGATTAAAAATTGATTCATAGGTTCTGGAAATAATTTCCTCGGTTCAGTTTTGGTTTAGTTTATGTTGGAATGATAAACTATACCATACTCTATCCCTTGTCAGATTTTAGATTTCCATCCCCAACAGCAACTTGATATTGAATGCAAACTGATGGGATCCTGTGTGTTCTGAGTTCCCTCCATAATCCAAAAAGGCAGCTACAAGGAGCTGGATTTTCTTCATTCCTGGCTTCCGGTCTTTGGTTCTCACAGGCTCTAATATCTGAGCTCCCCCACCCCATTTTGCTTTAAAAAATATTATACCCTCACAGAGTTGTGGGAGGGCCAGACAAGGCACGTTTTAAGGGAAAATATTCTATGGTATATAAAGCAGTGTGGAATGCAAACAGGCATCATTATTCTTGAGATTTAGAAGTGACACTTAATCAAAGACTAAGGCCTTAGATATATCCCAAACACTCTCTTCCCCCTGCCTTCCTAAAGCTGAACTCCAAAGTGCCTGTGAGCAAGAGCAAGTGCAAACTGTTCTTATCCATGACTGAATTCTAATGAGGTCAAAACTCAAATATTTCCCTTATACTGAATTAACTCTGAGCTTAGATCTGTTTCTGCTGATGAACTTCCAGCAGATTGGACCAAGATTCAGACTGACTGACAATGGCAGGCCTTATGGAGTATAATCATATTCTTGAAATATTTTAAAATATAATAGAGTCATATTTTCGTGAAATACGGGGCTGTGGAGAGGAAAGGTTATGCTCTGATGTTAAACTTTATAGTGACTGTGTGGTCAGTTACTGGTCCAGAACAAGGGGAGAATTATTTCAATATTAGGGTCAGGGTCCCAGTTCTGGGAGTCCTATAAAGCTAGACTTGGCCACCCACTCTAAACTCTAGTTAGAGACTACTAGATAGAAAAGCATAGTAAGCATATTTAACCAAGGTGACCATGCTGACAAAAATGAAAAATGGGGGTCTGTGAACCCAGGTCTGTTTGAGGTGTTGGCATGGACTTCAGCTTAAGGAGCAGAAGAACTGTAGCAAGAAGCAAGATGGATGCATGACTGAGAACCCTGGGTCAAAGTGTGTCTCGTTTACTGTCTCAGTGCTGCTTTGGCAGTGGTTGAAGAACTCTTTATTCTTAGAGGGACAGGTTGGTCCCGTGAACTGCTCCAGGATGCAGTCTGGCCATCATGGATAATTGTCTTCCTTTAGGGGTGGTCTGTCCTTTTGGACTTTGCTGCAACTGGAATCCAAGGTAGCTGGAGGTGTAAAACAGTGGCTCTGGTTTGTGTGGCTTTGGCCTTGATGAGGAATCATCTGGGTTGACTGTGGCAAGTTGCTAGATAGATTTTCTGTGAACAATTAACATACCTATGAGGAATTAAACGGGACTCTGACCCACTGCACAGAGTACAGATAAAATAGAAGGGAAGCAATGCAGGCTTTTATCCTGCTTTCACTTACCTTGTGTGCCCAGAGGAGGAGGAGTGAGTGCTTTATAGGAAGGGTAACCAGTGGTTGGCACAGGTGTATCAGACTTTTGTGTGTGTGTGTGCACCCGTTTCAGTTGGTACTCATCTCTGGTTTGCCAATCCCATGTGATTCTTCCATCCTGGTTTTCCTCCATACTCTGCCATTTTGGTTCTCCCTCCCTCCCGTCCCTTTGGTAGCATATGCCATGGTAAGAGGAACACACACATCTCTTCAGCTGCTTGCTGTAAGAGAGTCTAAATTCTTTGTTCTCTTTGTCTCGGCCTACTCTTAAAAATGGAGATAACATAGGGCTTGACTCAGCACTGCCAAGAAGATGTGAGAAGATTCGCTTAATGCATGCTCGTTACTCTTAATATTATTACTAGAAAGTTATTTTTTGTTTTTGTTTTGTTTTGTTTGTTGGGATGAACTTTCTGGATAACTGATGTAGCCTTATTTTAGAAACAAATTTTAATAGCTAATTTAACATTACAAACAATTATGATAATTGGTTGAATATTATAATGACCTCATGATTTTCTGGTTATCAAATTCTCTCGCTGTGTCTCTCCTCTCCTCCTCTTCTTTTTCTCCTCTCTTCTCTCTTTGTCATCTCACAGGTTTCAACATCTTATTTTCTGTGCCCAGAGTCCCCTTCTGCTCTTCTCTGCACTGTCCTTTGCTGTCTTCTCCTGGCTCTTTGCAAACAGCAGGATGCCTTTGCAATAAGCAAGGTTTCAGCTGGAGCATGAATCTCTAGTCAGTTGCCATTTCCTTCAGAGGCTATGGACAACCTTTAGTTAGAAATTCAATTAGATACTTTCATAGCACATATTTAGGGAAGTGACCACTACTGTACATAGCATAAGTATTATTATTATTATTATTATTATTATTATTATTATTATTACACTTTTGGGCCATTTTTATTGGTTTCAGCTGACTGCTTCACCATTTTATTGTGTCTTTTCACTCAGGTGACATGACAAAATATTAAATTTACTTTAGTAATAAAATGTTGTTTTCTCCTTGCTTATCTTCTTTTCAGCTTATGGTTTACCTTGAGGGTAAACTTTTCATTCATCAGGTCTCACTTGCCAACTCGTTCTTTTCAAAAATAGGTACTGCATTGTGTGCTAAGAAATGATGCTAATCAATTTAAAAAAAACAATTCCAGAGACTAAGCTATGATTCTATGTGAACTAAGCTATAAACATTTGCTAAAACGGGGTTTTTGTCATATTAGTGGTTGACACAGAATGGAGTGTTCCCCAGCGTGGGCACAGGGACTAGAGGAAGGCTGTGTAGTATTAGAAACATGCCCTTATCTGCACTTGGGAATTCTCAAACACCGTCTTTACCTTGCTCTTTTCAGAGTATGGTCTGCCTGATAACTGGTCTTTGAAAGCAACCAGTCCATTAGTGAGATGTAAATTGCAGACACGAAGGAAGCCAGAATATAACACTGTGCTCTGCCATTACCAATACTAAAATTGGTTTTAATGGTTTTCCTTGTATGAAGTGGCTTCCATAATTCCCTACTGGGATGAGCAAATGTTTATAGACAGCGCTGGATTGCTGGATTTTAGAGTGCACCTTCTCGAAAAATTCCTTAAAACTGAAGGACAGAAGGAAGAGGGCAAACCTGTAAGCTTGGGCCTGCCTTCCAGAATATATTTATGCTTCTTACAACTTTATCTGTCTCATTAGATGTCTCTCTGAATGGTCATACGTAACAGTATATCAGTGATCGTCACAGGATGTACCATGACTTTGGCCAAACCTTTGGACTACTATGCAATATGTATCTTCTTTTCTTGCATAGTGAACTGTGTCTGTAGCCATGTAACTCCAGGGACGTAGCCTTGTCAGGCTTAAGCTGAAATAAACCAACCCTGGGCATTCGTTAGTCTGACATCCCAGCCCAGTAGACAGTACGCTACTACTGTCAGCTCTGTGGCATCCTGACACTGGGCCACCCCTTGAGAGCTTGACTGCCTCACCGTTTATCACCCTCATTGGCAGTCACCACCCAGGGGGCCTTGCTTTCAAATACAATCTCTACCGCTGTCCTCCTGCTCGTAACACGCAGTGTCTTCTTAAATTTCTAACTGAGTATGTGTAATTTCCTAAATTTGGTGCCCTTCAAGACGTGAACCACAAATTATGCTTAAGTATGATCTGAAGCTTTATCAACACTTCAGCTTTCTGGAACATGCCCCAGAAATACTGGATAAAACTCTCTGAGGTCATATGATCTTATAGTCCCACTCTTGGGTGTATATTCAAAAGGCTTGAAAATAGAGTCTTGAAGAAATGGTGTCTGCCTGTGTTCCTAGCAGCGTTATTATCTCCACAAGGTGTGAAGATATCTATCAACAACTCTATCAATTAAGCACAAAGTCATACACAACAGAATAGTCTATAGCCTTAATATTGA
>LOJH01001393.1:23513-42138 GCA_001685095.1 Ellobius talpinus
CCATGTGGTTGCCGGGAATTGAACTCAGGACCTTTGGAAGAGCAAGCAATGTTCATAACCACTGAGCCATCTCTCCAGCCCCAAGCCTAATTCTTTTTGTGTCTTCACATTCCTTAAGACTAATTACAAGGGCTGAAACTGTCTAATGAGGAATTACAGGGAATCAACCACATAGGCAAATAGGGGTGACATCCAATAATAGTATTCCTCAAAGTGATCACATCAGGGGAGATAGCAGGCAACAAAAAAATAAAAAGAAAAACTTGCATATGAACTAAATTCAGTCAAGATAGTTCTCTTTAAAGTGACTCTCCAGGATGGAGACACAGTGTGTGTTACTTCCAAAAAAATATTTTTAAGTTTTGGAGCCTTCTTTGATAGATTATCTAAAAGCAGTAGCCATCCAAAGTCAAATGTTGGTAGGTACTAAGCAGATATGTGTGGAGTAGACTGAAGCAGCAACTAAGATCCATTTGATAAACTTATAATTTGGGATAGGTCATCAGGTGGTGCATGTCAATCCCAGAACTCAGGGGGCAGAGGAACACGGAAGTTGGTGAGTTCAAGGCCAGCCTGCTCTACATAGAGAGACTCTGTTTTAAAAACAAAAAGAAACCCTTTTAGTTCAGATGTTCAGTCTTAGAACAGTTATCAAAAGTTGCATTACTTTTGCTTTTGCATAGTGATGTGCAGCATTTGGCAACCTGTTCTGACTTCATGTTGCCTAACCTGGATGTTAAAGTGATAATCAGACAGCCATCATCATGAGTGTCAGACATCCTTCAGACAATTCCTAGTTATTGCTTAGACCTCTGTTAACAGGTCAGCCCCCCCTTCCTACTTAGAAACAATATGAAACGATAGGCTGGTAAGCAGCCATCTCTCCATGCCAGTACAGCGCTACACATTCAGGGGCCATGCTGCCCAGCTGTTTCATGTTCTGTCCGATGTGCTTGGTCTGACAAGCCATGCCACTCCCTTGTTTTATAAATACCTGCTGAACATGATTGACATTTATGTGGGTGAGTTTAATGTCAGTTCATTAAGCATTAACCCACATGTATATATGACCTTAAACTAAATAGATATTTTCCTGTGGCCCAGAGCTCAGTGAATCATAGAAATATGCATTTATACAGTATATGTTGATGGTGAAGAACTGCCTTTTTAAAGTTTTTCCAGAATTGAAATAGCATATTTGGCTGAAGTTTTAAATACAGCCTTAAATGTAAATTGGGTCTTTATTAATAGTGCTTATACCCATTGGTAGATGCTATAGTTTACCACATGTGTTCTGCAAACTAAAAACCATGCCAAATGTTTGGACTTTGTAATGTCTCTGAATGGTTTTGCATGAAAAACCAACGTTCTTGCCCATTTCTTCTACATCAGCTGAACAGCACAAGACTCCGTTACCTCTTCTAGTCCATCCTGTAGTTGCGTTTTAGTCTCGAGTATCGAGTATGTTCTTCATTCTATTCATTGCCAAATGTGCTCTTTAAAGTAACCGTCCAAATTATGTGTTTGTAAAGCTGTTTTTATTTCTTCTTTTCTCCCTGAATGTGGAATATATTTCTTGGGAGGTAAGGCAGTAGTCACACAAGGGTTGGCTCTGCATCTACCAAGCCAGACCGCTTCTTACCCCAAATCATTGTCTTCTTTTTGCTTCCCAATTCAATTCAAATTGTCCTGTTTGTTTTCTAACTTATTAACGGCCGCGGGAGTTCACTAGTGCTCCTTTTTACCTACAGGCAACCAGTACCGTAACCAAGGCAACTATTGCATCTCCATTGATAAAAAATTAATAGCATTGTTGCTAAAAAAAAAACCAAACAAAATTCATATTTGTGTCTTTTAAATAAATTTAAAGTGTTGCCAGATTGAAAACTGAAAGAAAAAAATCACAAAGCAAAGGAATATCAATAAATGAAATGTTCGCGTACTTTAGTTACTGCTAGGTGGTTCATTTCAAATGTCATGCTCTGTGTGCTTAAATGACTGCATATTAACATTAAATGGAACTCTGTGTACTTTGTCCTCCATATCTGTGAGTGTTCTACACCAGTGTACTAATTATCATTACGGCTTTACCTGGCTGTTCACTGTGTATGTGCACATTTTAAAAAGGATGCTGTCTGGTTTTAATAGACCGAAGAAATTCGCTAACGATGGAAGCCATGCTTAAGCCCCCTGGGAAAAGGAAGTTTCCTATGAGAACCTACACCCTAAAGATTTCATTTTATTTTAGATCTTGTTTCAGATGTTATGGTTTTTATTTTTTCAATTCAAAAACCTTCATTTAGAAAGCCTTTCTATTCTGATTTTGAAGTCTAAATGAACACAGAATGCATTTTTTTAATTATCATATGCTAAGCATTTAAAAAATTTGCTCCTGGTCAATAAGGTACCATTTGATGTTATATAGATATTTGTATATTCAATCCAACTGAAGTTGTCTGATTTCAAAAATAAAGGAAGTACATTGCTTAGCCAGAGCAAATTTTTGTGAATGAGATTTCAACCTCTGGAGGGAGGGGCTTCAGTGGCAGAACTGACATGGTCACCAGACATGGCAGGAATGAACATGTAGTGGGTCTGCCGGCTGGTGTCTAGAGACCAAAACCAACTTTCTGGATTATGAAGAATGGTCCAGTAAAAGTTCCAGTATCCTTTTCAGGACCAACAGTGACATAAAGTCCAGTGCACAACTGGCAAAGTGTTCCATTTCATGCCATGAACTATGTAAGAATTGATCTCTAATTTGCTGTGGCAAAACCAGAAAAGCGATACTGTATTTCCGTATCCTGTAAGCTCTTGCTCATTGGTGTGACCTTGAAAGCTTGGTGTATGATGGTCATAACTCAGCAAAGGTGGCAGGAGAAGATAACTTGATTTGTCATCTCACTGTGGCTTTGTGGATAACTCACTGAGGCGATTTTACTCTCATTTTGCAGCAGCCAAGAGTCTGTTGAAGAAACCTGATGGAGTAAAGGTAAGTTAAGTGGCTGTCTTAAACTATCTCTGACTTTCAGATGCTGGAGAGTTTAAATGTTACCTGCAAATCCCAAGTCCGTATAGCTTCTGTACTTTACAGTTCCCTAAAGAAGGTATAGGCTGAAGCACAAGATAGTTTAATACACAAACATGATTATCATTGATGCTAGCATTCAATCATTCACTAGATTATATATTAACTAGGAAAAGCAATACCTACTATATAAACTAATGTCTAAGTCTCTCTACCTCTCTACAGTTTCAAGCCACTCTGATGACCTAAGAATGCAAAATCCAAATGCTTTCTGAGTAATTATGATGTGCACTTGAAGCCTTCCAAGACCTGGAAACAAACTCAGGTGGCCTGAGAAATCAGGGCATCGGTGACTAAGTGCCCCTATTTGGGAAGAGTTATTTTTAAAACCCATAACTTTCTTGTATTTCAGTCATAATTATTAGAGATATATTCAAGGTGACTACCCTGTACAGATACGAGGAAAGCCTTCCAAGATAGACGGTGACAAAATATTTTTCCTTTCTTTGATTTCTAACCAATTTAATACAACTTTCTTTCTAATGATAATATCTTTAATAGAGAGTAGCCTATTTTCATAATAATCTTTGTTATTTTTCCAGAATATCACCTAAATGTCTTGTTAATGGTTTTCTCTCTTTTCCAATGGCAGATGCATACATTCCTCCACAGGTCAACCCTCCTGGGAATTAGTTAATAGTCTAACCATTGAACTGGACCCAATCAGGTGGCCAGTTCATATTGAAAATGTAACATAGAAAAGCATTTGTCAGTTGGTTCCTAAATTCACATGGAGTCATTGCTCTAGCACCTGTTTGTGTATGATTTTGAGAGCAGTTTCCCTCCAGTCAACTGACAACACCTCTTCAACAGCAAAATTATTATGTACTCCATGCTTTGGTCATGCTTTTGTTTTCTCTTCCTTTCTCTTTGACTGGTCAATTCAGAAAAGGAAGTCCAGTTCGAGTGTTCAGATGATGGTGAGGATCTGTGTCTGCCAGAGTTCTCCTACTGGGAAAAATACACGCTTAGAAATAAAACAGTCTCATTGACCTGAGTTAATGGAGTAGAAAATAGTAAGAGTGTCATAGGCCAGCGCTAATCGGCACGTATAACATGCTCCTCCGCTTTCACATTACATTGTTTTTCTCTGATAGAATTTTTTCAGGTAAATAACAAGTTGAACCCTTATCCGTATTATGTTAATGAGTTTGATTGTCTGTGAGATCAAAGCCTGATTTTTTCCTTGAAAATAAAGAAGCCAGGACACAGGGAATGTTTACTCATACAGGAAGAAATGCTGTGGGGTTATCTTTTAATTGATACTCATAAATAAATTCAGATATAACTGAATATACTTGCCATGAGTTTACAAATAATGTGAAAGTGATTTCAGCATGGGTCCATTCTAGCTAAGCTTCTTTAAAAGGAGTATGTGTTAACTGAATGAATACAACACCTTGTTCATGCCTCCTGAGAGTAATACTGTATCATTTAAATATCCAATTGCATTCAGGTTTCAAACAACAAAAATACATTGCTTCCATAATATAAAGTGCATAAATTCCCATGTACATTTAAAAGACAACTATGGTTGAACATGGTGCTTGATAAACTGACTCTTTAAAAGCTAGTTCTTCTGGCTTTTACTTAGAAATTAATTTATTATTTTGGAATAATATCATATATATCTCCAAAGCATGATGGTGTGTCTGTTTTCATGTATGAACATGGACAGCAGTTAGAGTAGTAGGGCACTTTGACTAATAAGTTTTTGTGCATTTAGGTACAAATAAGTCACATTTCTCACAAGCCATTCTTAGCAGCTACGTCCTAGGGAAACAACTATCTCATCTCAAAACAGGAAGGAGAGTATTCCAGAGACTTTCTCTCTCATTTGCATCTACTGATAAACCCTAAACCCATTAAGGACACATGGCACTTTCATCACGTGTCCTCTTGGCTGGACAAAAAGTGTCTGTGCTTCAAGTAATCTTTCTAAATAGGAAGCTACTTGTGGTCATTCTTCTAATGTTTAATGCAGCCTGTAGCAACATGAACACATTCTGGTCCCTCTGTAGCCGGCTCCCTTACACCCTTACCTCCCATATCTTTTTGACTGTTGCACACACAACAGTCTAATCTTTAATAAGTTATCTAAGTAAAGGGAATTTTCAACCCTTTCTCTCATTTTGCGTAACTATTTCATAGCTTATTAAATAGTGCTCGTACCAGCAACCACACAAAGTGAATGAAAACAAAAGCCAAGCATATACCTGCGTTAGCTTCTGTTCCCTTGTTTCTTTCTCTCATTGACAGCCCCCAAACAGCCTGTAGGCCTAAGGTTAAACTAATGAGTAAACCCAAATAATAACTTGTGTTATAACTTATAAATAATCATTTGCTATGCAGTCCATGTTCCTCTCTAAGTCCCCAGGTATGTTTTCATTCATATTAAAACTATGGATGGATCCCTTTAGAAATAATATACAATGCCTATAAAACTTAATATGCAAAACTGGATGTGAATTTAAGATTCTGTCCATAATGTAATATGTCATGCATGGGTTTAAAATATCAATTATTCCATCTCAGTATTTTATTCTTTAGTGTAAAACTCAACAGAGCTCCAAGCCCCCACATGTCTACACAGAGTCTCCTCATGGGCCATTGCCATATTTATCGGTCCCATGAGCTTCTTTGGAAACGTGGTTCCCACGGTAGCAACCACATCTCCTTTAAGGATAAACTCGCCTGTGTTGATGCAAGGGTTTGGTCCCACTGGATGTACTAGGCAAGAATAATGGAATAGTCACAAGCTGCTGAGCTGTCTCTCGGGCAGCTGTGGACAAGAAAGTCCCTTCACACTCAGGCTACAGAATGCAGTTTGATTTCTTCCACTTATCAAAGGAGATGTATTCCTAAAGGAGACTCAAACTTACCATTTTCAATAAAACACTTTAATGTCCGCACTTTGCCAGAAGAGTCGGGATTTTAATTGGATACCTGGTAAACAAAGTAATGGTAGCTCCCCAGGGAAAGATGGTCTGTGTGTGACTTCAGGCTCGAGAAGAAAATGAGAAGAAAAAAAAATATAAGATAATAAAGGAACGTGTTGGTAGCAGTGAATAGCTAAAATGTGGAGACAGGATGGATCTAACCTGAAGACTATGAAAGTGGCTACAGCCTCCTCATACTCTGCAGCTTGGTTTGGGCTCGCTGAAGCCACGCAGAGGAGGCAGCATGCTCAGAGCAGCCACTGCTGATCTCATTCTCTCACCGTAGAGTCCCAGACTGCGTGGGGTCTTCAGGGACTAGATGTGCCCTCCCGTTCATGTCCGTCATCCATCTCCAGTGGCTCTTTATTTTTATGTCTATATTTCAATGTAGACATGCTCCTTGTAGACATGGGCTACTCAGAAGATTAAGGCATCTCTGTTTCTATTTTCTGCATATCCACAGATAAACAACAAAGCCAACGTGGTAACCAGCCCCAAAGAAAATATTCCTACCCCAGCGCTGGTATACCTGGACTCTTGAACCTTTCTTCAGTTCTGCACTGTTTGCTGTTGTTTCTCTCGTTTGCTTTCACTAAATCAGTATCTGTGTATCAATACTTCATTTGTTGTTAGGTTGTTTTGGTTTTGTTTTCTTTTCAAATTCAGAAGAAAAGTTTACATTGTTTGATTTCCTTTTCGTGAGCTAGTTGTCAAGCAGTGTGTTTCTAACATGAGCCTTCTCATGTCATTGTGGGACCTCATGCTCTTCTCTGCAGTTGGAATTCTTGCATGTTGGCTTGGAAACGCAACAGAATGCGCTTCGGTTACTCTTAGCTCTTCCCGTGATGGTTGCTACTGGTCTTGCAAACAATGGTTTCTCTTTCTGCCAAGAAAGTGTTGACATCAAGGAGAGCTAACAGGATTCTTGCAAGAGGACATAAAAAGTAGACCTTATTCAGAGTTCCCATTTCTTTCGTACTGAAAGACAACATGGCTTTGCAAGACTTTACTTTCTGAGATAAAGAGGCACTGCATAAATCAAAGCTTTCTGCTTACTGTGTTTCCAATTAATTGTCCAATTAAATTGTTCGCTTTCTTCCACAGAATGAGAGGCTGTAACACAGAAGTTTAAACTATCAGTGACAGTTTTGTCCATTTCAATCAAATATACATAACTAGCAACTAAGTCAGTTAGTTCTCCACATAGGAATAGTGTTATGCTACAAGGCAAAATCTGAATACTGGCATTTAGTACATAGGGATGTATAAGATTTTCTTCAAATATTTTCATAATTTGTCTTATGATTCCTAGAGATTATTTTTATTCATTACTATGCCCAGACTGGTATTGTCATTGACTTAAAAATGTTAGGCATTATATTACTTGAGTTAGCCAATTAGAGATTTGATTTAAAAACATTTGAAGGAAAAGACATGTCAAGATAGAGGGTTATCGAGGCTGAGAGCATAGCTTAGTGGGAGAATATTTTGTTAACTTAGAAAAACCCTGGGGTTCAATCCCTACCCCTGTAAAAGGGGAAAATGTTTTCTTAAAAACAGGTAAGAAAAAAGGGGGGGGCAAAAAAGATAGTGGCTTATATACTAGTAAGTTCAGTTTCACAGCTCAAACCACAAAAGGGAAGAAAAGAAGCAACAGTTGTGTTTTTCTAAGTGTGCAGAGCTGGCTGTCCCTTGGGACATTCCCGTGGAGAAGGCTGGCCATGGTTACAGCCACTCACAGGTGCTAAAGTGACCATTAATGTACGCACCAAGCACGCTGTCACTGTGTGAACACTATATTTTTTTAACATCAGTATTTGAATATACTTTCTCCACTTAAGAATTTTTTCACAGAAAACTATATGAAAATAATAGTTTCTTCATGGAAAAAGATTACCTAACAACTTACTATTCTGCATATGAAGCTCATAAAGCATAACTTTTCCTTTCCATGTGAGTTGTAGGACAGAATATATCAACAGCATTTATAATGATAGTGTTTTATGATTAGTTCTAAAAACACTTAAATAAACTTTTTAAGTATTCTTTAGATTTTTTTCATGAGCTTTAGACTGTATTTGTTTGGACAGTTTTGTAGGGGCTTTTGTTTGTTTTGTTTTGTTTTTTAAAGTGTGGTCCAGTATTTCAGGATTCTCCATGGGTATTCAACTATGTGTTGATTATAATAATATCAGAGTCCAGTCCCAAGGCAATACAGCTGAAAAAAAAATACCTTCACAAAGAATTTGATGTCTTCTGAAATACTTCCATCTCTGGCATCCTTGGCCAATTTTTGTGAGCTAGACAGCAACAGAGTATTCAGTAGAGAAGAAAAGACAGCTCTGCCTGGCTTAGGGCCTGGTGAAACAGCAGGTGCCTCTTTAGATCTCCAAACTGCAAAGCCCTGCCTGTTTGTTCATCTATCAGGAATAAGGTCTCCTGCATGCTGCTTCTGGGTAGGGAGGTGCGTGATCTCATAGGCTCACCAGGGAGGCCTCCCCAGAGATCCTGTCGGCTGTTGACAGCCCTTGACATGGCTTTAGCTCTTATCACTCTTTAGTCTTGTCTGTTGGCTCACTCTGCTCTGTCCCACAGACTAGTAAGAATGTACTTACCAATGCGAACTGTTTCTTTCTCTATTTTGTTCTCACTCAGGAGCCCCAAACTACTGTAATCCACAACCCTGACGGAAACAAGGTATTCAGAAAGAATCAACACCATTTGCTTTGATAAGATTGCACATCTCATTAAATGCCCTGTCCAAAACTGATTCATGATCTCAAGTGGGAAAGAAAAACTTGGCCCTCTTTCCATCACGTGCTCTTTTGTGCCTAATTAGTCTAGAATTATACATAGACTTCTTTCAGATCAAAAAGGATGGCATCCTGAAAGAGAAATCAGTGATCCCTTAGTAAATAAAAAAATAAATAAGGGTCAGGTTAAATCTTTCTGTTGAGATGACTGTACCTTAGGCAATTCCATGTGGTCTTTTTACTTCTCTGTGCCTGTTTGCTCATTGTGTGATAGACAAGCATAGCATGAAATTTCAGAATTTCCTGCTATCCTTCCGCTGTCTTCAAATAGAATGACTTTGTTTCTTTTTTCCTAAAACTTGTTTCTGATCTTTTCATTTGTCCTCTGTTGTCACAGTGGTTCTGTTGTTGCTGCTGTTGTTTGCTTGTTTTTTAGTTCCCTGTTATTGATGATACTGTTGGTGGTGTTACTGTTTGCCATGAGTGTGAAGAGAATCAGGCATTCCATTTCTCGTTAAATATGTTTGTTGTTCATCTATACAAATTATAGTAATAGATATTAAAGGATTATGCTGAATGAAGACTAATGTGTTCTAACGTTTATAAATTATGTGCATACTGTGTTCATACCAACCCTTGCATACATGTCTGAGAAACATTTTTTATATGTGTTCTCTGTCCAGCTTATCACTTGCTATACACTATAGTATCTAAGCGGAGGAAAAAAAAACATGACTTTTCTAAGGTGCTGAATACAGTCACAGGTCTTTCCCTTCCTGTAATCAACAATGTTGGAGGATCAGGAGATACATTTCATCTCTGGTTCAATATTTCATTGACCCATGTTGAAAATGAAATGTTTTGTGTCTTAATCTGAGATGTATGTTAGTGTCATGACACTGGAGATGTTCTAGGTCCCCGGAAAGGGTTGATGTAGTCAGGGCCAGGACAAATGAGAGCAGTCCCATTAATGGCACTATCAGATGGAAAACCAGGCGTAGCAGCTGGAGTGGACACTGCTGTAGATCTAGCTCTGGCATTTGTAAGAGTTACTGCATGGTATTATTGCCTACATGAATTCATTTCTTTTTATGTGCATGGTTTAACCTTCATTTTGTGTTTAATTCTGAATGCCACGTCACATTAAAGAAATGCATGAAGATAGTTTTTCTTGGTTTTGTATGAGTGGAGACTCTGGACGGTAGCTAGTTTATCTCTTTAATTTAAATATTACATGTGGTATTTGTATAAACAGATAGATTTCCAAAAATGCCGAATCTATAAATAGACACTAGTGGAGATTATTAGTATTAGTTTTATTTCCATCATCATTATTATTATTATTACCTTCCAAACCCGTTTTCCATTCACTGAATATATAGCTATTGCCTGGAACTTTGGTCCAAATTATTTTCAGCTCTGGTCTTCAATCATTCCAAGTGGAAAATGAAAATGAATACTTATGAACACTGTAACATGCCTTTGCTGGAAAATACTTCATGGGTACATTTTAATGTAACAGAATGCCTTTTCTCTACAAAGTGGGAGGGTAGACACATAGCCACAAATTCTGTGATTGACACAGTGCCCAACACAAAGAAGGTGCTCTTCACTGATTGGTCTGTTAGAAATAAAACCATACATTCTAAGTTTCAAGGTTATTCTGCTAAAATATTCCATTTTCCCTCCTAAAAACACAGTGTGAGACACTAGAATATGAACTCATCTTACTCGATTCTTAAATAAAGCACATACTTCTTCTGCTTCTGCACCTCACCTGGGTTCATACTGCATCAGTGACCAGATGGCCAGAGTACTCCCTTTGACATGTTTGCAGCGTATGACATCTTGTTTCTGTTGAAAATCACGTGGTGCATTTGTCCATTTGCATGTCAGCGTATGCACACAGCCTGTTGAAGAACTTTGCATGATATGTATGTTCCACCAGCCAAGTTTGTCAGAAGAATGAGCTCTTCTCTGTGTGACGCCCTAAACTGTCTTTCCTTCTGAACAGGAGTCAACTGAGAGCTCCAACACCACGATTGAGGATGAAGACGTGAAAGGTAGGCTGGGGCCAAAACCTGGGAAGGCCTGACTGAGAGAGCTCCACGTGCATTTAGCAAAGCTTGTTGCAAGCGACCAGTAAGTGTAGATCACAAAGAAGGCTTGTCCCAAAAGAAATTCATTTTCGTTTTAGGAATTCATTATTCTGAATAGTGAACCACTATGAATATGTCAATGTTTTTCACATTTTATGTGTTTTAAATTGGAACATGTGATCTGTGAAACAAGCATACTGTTGACATCACAGCTAATGATGACTGACGTTAAACACATCGGTCAAACACAGCATACAATACATGTACACTTTAGGTGGATCATTAAAATTTGTATAGAAGACTGTGTTCAAGATTATATTCAAAGGAGGTGGTCTGAAATATACTAGTATTTTTTCAAACTTTTGATTGAATGGCATTCTGTTGAATGCCAGTGGAACTTTATGTTTGGAAGTCTTTTGCCTTTTTCATACACTTTCTTAAAATATTCTTGGCTTCTGTTTGCTTTTGCTTGCCAAAGCTTTCTAACTATTGAAATCTCTCCACAAACATACTCAATACGCACTTCTGGTTACTCTACTTCCTTTAACCATGTGACTGGTTGTAACGTGTTAACTTTCCTGCAGTTTCTTGTTCAGTTCTTGTTGTAATTCATTATTTGCAGCTTCACTTTCAGTGGTCTGCTTGACTAGAATGTATTCTGAAAAAGAATTATAATGATAAAGATATGTAAAATAAAAATTTTAAAGGATAAAAAATATTTTTGAAGAATTGAAAGGTGTAGTTCATCAGTTATCTAAATCTTCACTTGGAAATACCTTACCTATAAGCATTACTAAATGCTGTAATTTTTTAAGTGACATTAATATAATAGAGTCCCGGAGGAAAGAAAATGTCCTTGTGCTATAGAACAAAGAGCCAAGAAATCTCAGGTCAAAGAGAAATGTACAAAGTTTAGGGAATGAAAATGACTGCAGAGTACAGTTAACAGTCACCTCTGCTGACTTTTTTCTTCTTGGTTTGGTGAAATGACTAACACTATTAACATGCATTCTTTATATTATTAGTGCACTGCCCTACCTCTACTACAGGGAGCCCCTCATTGTTTCTTGGAGTACAAAAATGTATAGTGGTGACAAGGATACGATTAAGTCTATTCATCCCACCTTTGCCTCTGATCTAAAATTTGAACAAAAGTAATCTTATGAATGTGTTAAAGACAGTTTTGATAGCCAAATAAATAGATGTACCATTTAGTTTTCCAAGGAACATCATCCTGTAAGTGTTTTAGATTCATTAGCTCTTCAACTAAATGAAATGTCTTATATGATTTTGGTATCAGCTTATCTAAGTGTTTGGTGGGACACCTAGAGAGGTTCTAGACTATTGTGTATCAGAACAAAGAATTAAGCAAAGGTCACTGCAGCTGAAATAGAAACAGAAAAAGTAGATCATGGGAGAGAAAGCTCACAGCTCAAATAGCCCTGCATTATGGAGGATGGGGTTTGCACGTCACACAGTGTGAGCTTTCAGGCTCATTTGCATAGCCTAGTCTGTTTCACACATAATCTATTACATGCAGTTCTACATACAGTTTCATGCATTCCATGTTTCACTGGCATCTAAAAATCTCTGCTTGAGGAGGAGTGTTTTAATATTATTATGAGCCACAACACTGGTGCTCTGTGCCTGTTCAGTGCCAGGGTACAGTTGACCTCAGCTAAGAGTACTCTTCAGCCATCCACTTTGCCAGCTAGTTTTTCTCATGTGTTAGTTGTTTTTAGCCTTTGCTGAGGCTTACTAGATCTTAGTCTCCACCCCATGCTCTGACCTCGATTTTTCACCAAGTATCTGAAAACCTATCCATTAGCCACCAAAGAAACTGAATCTTTAAATAACTGAGTATAATAAAGGGAATGCCAACACCTCAGTATACGGAGTTCATCCATCTAGGACGTTTTCACACCTTGGTAATTATGAGAATGGTTTTAATTTGTAATGTTTCTCATCTGAATTTGACTTGAGCTACTAAATACTTGCTCAGGATAACTTACTTTAATTTATATAAATACCAATGTCTAATATGAGTCTCTCAGTTGGGCATGATAGTAACACATCTGTAATCTCAGCCCTTAAGAAGCTGAGGCAAAAGAATACAGAGTTCCAGGTCAAGTGTCCATATAAAACAAGTTCTAGATCAGCCCCGGCGGACATAGTGAGACATGCCTCAAAGAAATAAATCAAAACCAAGCAAATCAAAGGTTCCCTCAGGGATTCAAAAAAACTGAAGAATGATTTTTTTAGAGTTATACTGAACTCACACACACACACACACACACACACACACACACCAAATCTTAGAGAAATTAAGTATAACCTTAAGATTAAAAAGCATAATATAATATTAAAAGAAATGCCTAGTTGATAATTGAACACAGGGTTTCATTTGTACTCTGGAGTCTAATGAATAAATTACATTTCCACTTGATTGTAGTAGTGTAGAGCTGGCCAGAGGCATAGATATGCCCATTAAGCATCACTGTCTTCTCTCTAAAACAGCAGCTGTTTGATAGCTGTTTGATCCTTTTAATACTGACAGACTCTGGAAACCAGTAGGACTAGAAGGTACTTCAGAAGACCTCAGGCATCATTCTAGATGTAAGGGAGGTAGAAGATGAAAGACTGGACATCATTTTAATGTGTTTGTTTTGTTGGTGATCTGCTCTTGCAGGAATCTCCCCCTCTGTTAAGTCACTGCATAATTCCCCAAGAAAGGCCTGATATCCTTAATTCATGTGGATAATTTTGCTCTGCTCACCCCAGGATTTGCCATACTCTGTGTAATTTAGTTGGAAGTATGTTTATTGTTTTGCTCTGTTAGAAGGCAAAGTAACAGATATCTTCCATGTAGGAACCTTTAAAGACCATTATATAATTTGACCAAAACCATGTCCTTTATGCCTGATGATATCACATCTGGAACATTCCTTTCCTTCCTTCCACTGCTTATGCTGTCTGAGCAATGTTGTATACAGCATTGTTGCATCTAGACCTTTCCGTAGCATAGTCCTAAGTACTAACACCTGTTCTCCCGTGAAGCACATCAGGCAGCATCACCTACACCACCAATGCTGCTTCACTGAGGTGCATGGCCCTTGCTACCATATCACAGGCTTCCCATACCAATGCGTGGTCCTGACCAGTTAGCCAGGAAATGAAAGTTTCCCTCTCCTCTCCACTGCAGAGAGCTTGGGTGGCTCACACATAAAGTGGCCTAATCAAAGAAAGAAATTAAGTACATCAACAACACAATTCCTCCTCCCAGAGTTTTAGGGATAGCTGGAATGTTAACCACCAGGCCAGCTGTTTGCATAATAAAGTCAGCAGAAGTAGTAAATAGATGACTGGAACTTTCTAGGCAGAGAATATGGATTATCCTAGAAGCCAGGTCTGGGAGAAGAATGGTTTCTTTTAGGTCTGCTTGTTCAGTTTCCTTTAGTGGCTTGGGTTCTCCCAGGCTCCTGCCTCCATGTTACTTTTGAACTGCCTAGAGTAGGTTATCTGGGTCTCTTCACTCACTCAGCAAATACTCAACTGAGATCTACTTTTCACCTAACCTCCTTGTAAACTAGTCATGATCAAGGGATTTCAAAGATGCAGAGCCAACACCTCACGTATGTTGTACATGAAGCTCTTTTTCTGGAAGGTAGGCTTCTTTCTCCTAGCTCAATAAAAACTAAGGGAACAATGAGAAAGTGAGACTCAAGATCTCCCCATGATTGAGCCAAAACTCTTTTGTTTGTTTTTTTGGTAGCACTTTTGTTTTGTTTAAACGTAGTTAAGAATCTGAGTATGGTGATACCGTCCCTTAATCCCAACACTCAGGAGGCTGAAGTTGTAGGATCGCTAGTTGGAGGCCAACCTCTGCTATGTGGAAATAGCCTATCACAAAACAAAACAAATCCGAGTAAATGAACAAAGCCAAAATACTACATTACAGCTACCTGTTCCTTCCCAAGCATGCAGTCATCCTGATGACTTCCCCTGTGAAGTCTCTTTCTCCAAAGGCAAAGTGCTCACACCCTAGTGCTAATATTTTGCACAACTTTCTGATATTGTCTTTTGTTTGGAAGTCAGATATTATTTTTGATGCTGCATCAAGAAGCTCAGCAGCTGTTCAGTGTCATGGAGAGTTAGCAATAATTTGGAAGGTAATGGCATCATAACCATTGGGCAGTTACTGCCATAGACATGAAGTGCTCATGGCCCATGATACAAAATAAAATTTCTGAGCTAAACTTAACTGTCTTCAAAATTTAAACTATTAGTCCAAAATTGTTGAAATGGCTGTTTGCATTTTGAATACATTCCTAGCTTTCCATTAATTTCTAGTTTTATCAGCCAGTGTCACCTGTAACCTTTCCCTAGTGGCTGACGCATCTAACAGTGCTCCTTTCTATAGGCATGAGGGTGCGCTTCCACACTGTCTGCATGTGAAGATTGTCCTTTGGTTTGTGGCTGTAGCCGCAGTTTGCAGGGCCTGTCGCTGTATGCCACATTGCCTCTCCACCTCCTAACCCACCCAGCATCATTGCTCAACGCCAGCTCCTTCCTGACGAGCGCACATCTGTTTGCTGCACCCAATGCTCTTTCCCAGCATGCCAGAGTTGTGGGTCACCTGCGGAAGTTTGGCTTCTGTATGTCCTTGTCATCTGCTATTCATCCTGCTTCCAGCATGTCACTTCAGCTCAGCACTCAGCAGCCACTCACTCGGATCCCTTGCTGCCTGTCATCCACCTTGCAGGTCTAGCCCAGGGCAGCTCAGCACACCAAGCAAAGATCACTGGTTCTGGTGTCAACTGACAGGGACTAAATCCTTGCTCAACCCTTTCTCTATTTCCTGGGGTGGTGGTAAAGAAGCTGTATAGGATGCTTCCAGAAAGCCTTGTAAAAGACAAAGATATTGAACACTTTTCACCTGCATGGGATCTGGTACCTGGTAACACCCCCTTTCAGCTCCTGAGCTAATCTATCAATCTCCTGGAGAATGAACTTTGTGTATGTGACTTCTAAATCTGCACGTTAGTATACAGTGTGGTCACCAAGTGCTTAGACTCAGAACCCCATGTGGGACTGTTTCCTTGTGGAGAATATTCCTTTCTGTGTGGGACTTCTTGAGGCAGACGATCAGATGATACTCTTCTTCAGACTTGCATCCTGCTTGCCATTCAGGACTTCCCTTGCTTGAACATCCCACTTCCAGAAGACATATGAATCAAGAAACACCTTTGCTCAAGGAGTGGGGGTAATTGCACCATTCTATCAGCCTAAAGTGTCTTAGACAGTTTGCAGTATATACACTAATTTCTTTCAGATTTCTAAACTACAATTTCATTTTTGAGGTTTTTCAAAGAAAACCATTTGTCTTCAAATATGTACTTACTATCTGCTAGTCTTTAGCTTCTCAGAGGATCAGAAGCATAGGAGGGTTCATGCATGACTTGGCTCTCACCTGCCATGCATAAGCATTCTCCTTTTCTCTAGACGGTTCTTCTTTCAGCATGCTTCTGATTTACCTATCCCAGTGTGGACTCACTGATTTGCTCAGTACCAGCAGCCTGCTGTCAAGTTTGTATCTTGAGTCTGTCAGTGACTGCCTTGTGCTTGTGTAAGTAGCCCTTCTGACAAAATGCAGAGTCGAAACTGCTGCCAGCCCAGTTAAGACAAAGAGAGAGGCAGGGAGAACTACATTTCTATAACAGAAAAACAAACTCTGCATTTTAATAAACTGTGGGCTTAGAGGTTCTAGGAATAGCTTTTCTTGCAATTTTATAAAAGTCAATCGTATTTTAAAATAACTATAGAGAGGCTGAAGTCATAATTCAGTGGTAGAGCACTTGCCTAGCCCCATAAAAGACTTTAGGTTCAACCCACAATACAGGTATATTTGTGTGTATGTGTGTGTGTATATATGTATGTATATATGTATATATGTAAAAAATAATATAGTACCATTTTATGAAATGTTCCATGAAATCATAAACAACACATAAAATCGTAAGTCAGGCACCACACTCACATGGTACTCATCTGAAAATTCAACCAAGGATCCAAAATCTCTGGGGACCAGGGGGACTCCATCCCAAAATAAAATCTGCCAAAGAAAATGAGTCAAAACCATGGTGAGCATGCACAATGTCATCATCCTCTACCAGTGGTCCTCAGTCTTCCTAATGCTGAGATGCTTTAATACAGTTCCTCATGGTGTGGAGACCCCCAGTCATAATTATTTTTGTTGCTACTTCATAACTATAATTTTGCTACTGTTATGAATTGTAATGTAAATAATTTTCAAGGTAAAGGTTTGTCAAAGGGGTCGAAAACCATAGGTTGAGAACTGCCAAAGACAACAAGTGTTTGTACAGGATTGCTTCCACATCATGGTAAGCATTGTAAGTAATCTGGAGGTGACTTATAGTACATTGTGGGTACAGGAAGGCTACATTTAAAATTATCCTGCTTTATATGGAGACCTTGGGCCTCCTCAGATTTTCCATAGATGTGTTTTAAGATTCCATCTACCAGTTTCAAACTTTGGTTAGGTTACGACTTATAAACTTTGAACTCACTTTAATAATTCAAAATCTTTGAAATATGACAGTTATTATTAATAGGAAGTAATCTATATGAGTTTTAGAAAGATGTCAGATGTCACGGTACACACCTGTATTCCCAGCTCTCTGGGAGTACAGGTTGGAGAGTACCAAGTTCTATGCCATCCTGATCCACATAGGCAGGTCTCTGCCACCCTGGGCTACAAAAGTCAAACAAGTCTATGAAGAAATAAATAATAGGTCAAACTCACCATTCATAGAATCAGACATTCTATAGGCAGTCTGCTGTCAGTTAACTATGATACAGTTGTATACGTGTCGCATTAAGTACTAAACTTTCTTGGTCCTATTCATGTATTTGTTTTTCTCACTACCTACTTTTAGAAATGGTCCAGTTTAATGGGAGTTAAATTTATATATTTATATATGTGTGTATACATATACATATATATATATATATATATATAAACTTTCATCACATTCTGTCTCCTCCATCAGTTCAGTTCTTATTGTATTCTACCACTGTTTTTAGGATGTCAGATAGAAATGGTCGGCAGTAACCTGGTTGGAATCGGGGATCTGCAGTCTAATTCCATCCTCTGTTAAACTTGCTTAGATCAGGTCTCTTAGCTTCTCTGTGATTCCCGTTGGCTTCTGAAAGGACAATTTAGATCCTAGAATTATTAATACAGGCTTTTAACCTTTCCTCTACACTCCTGTGCTATAATACTATCATCAGATTGTTGCCAAATCTATGGCAGCACATGCCTTTAATCCTAGCACTCAGGAGGCAGAGGCAGGTGAATCTCTGTGTCTCTGAGGTCAGCCTTATCCTCAGAGTAATTTCTAGGATAGCCAGGGCTTCACAGAGAAACCCTGTCTAAAAGAATCCTTACGATGGATGGATAGAGAGCTATAGAGATAGAGAAATAGACAAAGAGATACATAGATGATAGATTAAAAATATCATAGATGTTAGTCATGTAAGCTATCCAAAAGGATCATAGAAATTCATTTAATTCTAAGCTGAAAAGCACAAACAATTACAATAAATTAATACAATTGTAGAGAATGTATTTATAGTAGGAAGAAAGCTTCCACTGACACACACACACATATATATGCTAGATAGATAGATAGATAGATAGATAGATAGATAGATAGATAGATAGAT
>LOJH01001393.1:42165-59954 GCA_001685095.1 Ellobius talpinus
GATAGATAGATAGATAGATAGATAGATAGATAGATAGATAGATAGATCGATCATCACTTACACTATACAGTGAGTAGATACATTCTGGTACAAGCTCTTATGGGGACATTTTTCATTTTCTAAAATTATCAACCATGTAAAATTATAACAAAATGAGGGGTTGGATCAGTGGGTAACAGTGCTTACTGCATAAATGTGCGGACATAAGTTTGAATCCCCAGAACCCACACAGAAGCAGACAAGTAGTACGAACATCTGTAATTAACAGGGAGATGGAAGTTGGAGACAAAAGACCCAAAAGCTCTTGGGCCAGCTAGCCTGGTGTGCATAGCTAAGGAACAACAAAGAGGACCTGTCTCAGGTAAGGTTTCAGTGAGGATCAAAGCCTGAGGTTATCTTTTGACCTCATGTATAGCCACCATATAAATGGAAGAACTTTCCTGAAACCTGATATCTAAAAACACAAGTTGAATTCATTCATTTGTGTATAGGAGTTCAATCTCAATTATTTACTTTTTCTCACTGTAAATTTTGTATAATTATTAAATTACTTTCCATAATGCAGTAGTTACTTAAAATGCCATCTTTTTCTGAGTGTGAACCGTTTTCTTCTAATAAATACATCTGAGAATTCTGTGAAACTATATTATTGTGATTCTTCCTATAAATTAAACAGTCCAAATATATTTACTACTGTGAATTTCTGGAACATTCTTTTTTCTATTTAATTAAAAAATAATTACCTAGTTTTCCCCCTGCCACACATCCCTCCTGCCTCCCTCATGTACACTCTCCCTCACTTGCCTTCCAAATCCAGTCTTCTCTTCTTTGGCCATTCCTGTTACACATACTCATCAATGAGTGAACCTATAAATACAACCTGCCAACTCTGTTCAGTGTTGCCTGCATGTAAATGTTTCTAGGGATGACTACAAAATATTAGGTAACCAATCTGGAAGTTCATTTTTGGGGAAGACTAGTTCTCCCTCTCTTGGGAGCTGTTCACTGCTTGTAGCTCTTCATCTAGGAGTAGAGCCCTGCTAAACTTTCCCTAACCGTTTTCGGATGTCAGCTGGTGTTGGAAATATTCAAGTCTGGTTTAAGCAGCCATACTGTTAAGAGTCATGAGTGGAACTTCCATGCCACAGCTAGAAGGCACAACCTTACTGCAGATTTCACGATCCTCCGGATATTATAGTCTCTCACACCTCTCCAAGATATTCACCCAGCCTTTGGTGCTGAAGTTGTACCGTTGATATTTCAATTTGTTTTGGCGCCCCCTTTCAGTTAGTTGTTCTCTGGGTTTTGACTTGGTTGTAGTTTTTGGCAATGGTCTGCTGCTGCCAAAAAAAAAAAGCAAAACTTTCTTAGTTCTATTCGTGTATGTTTTTCCCACTACCTAATTTAAAGCATGGTCCCATTGATAGAGGCTAAACTTAGAGTTATATATAAATTATAAACTATTTTATCACGTTTTGTCATTTCACGTTGTATTCTTACCACTGTTTTAGTACTAAATGCAGCTTCATTCATGAGAGGTGATAGATACATTAATTCCTGAGCAAGCTCCTTGAAAACCGGACTACTGTCAATCAACAGGGAGCGAACTGTAATCCGAAGGTCTTAACTGGACCACAAGAGTTGTGTGCAGTTAGAGGAGAAGGCAACTTTCCGAAACATCTCCAAGCTCTAGAACGTTCACTGGAAATGAGTCAAGTATTGGGAAGCGCAAGTTGTGTGTGAGGAATAATGAAAGGTGTCATAAATCCAGTCTCAAGATTTCCGTCCGTGGATGAAATGGGTACGGTCACCACAGGACCTGTAGATGGCTTTAAGAAGCAAAGATTTTGTGCTTATTTGGCTTTGAGTTTTGCTTTGCAGAGTTTTCTAATCTGTCACTGAACTACAGGATTTTCTTAAGAGGACTGCTGAGATAAGAATCATCAAAGGAGAAACTGTTTAGTTTCTTCTTTTGTGCTTTTCATTGGAAAATTGAGTCTGTAGGAAATCGCTGTCCTCTGAGGGCATTCAGAGCCCAAGCTCTCTTTCAGCCTGCAGACTTCCCTAACAACCTTCTTGAAGAGCTGAATCTTGTTCCTACCTTTAAGGGGTAAGGAACTGTCTTAACCAAAGAGGAAGTAAGGGAAGAGAAATGCATTCCATGCAGAAGGCAGAGAAACAGAGCACCATGTGTCCAAACTACTCAGGATGCTGAGGATATTACCGCAGAGTGAAGTTCAAACCCAAAACATAATAGATGAAACCAGAGAGGAGGGAAGCTGTAGCCACAGGAGCACTGGGCCATGCTGAGGAAGACAGATGACACACCTGGGGACATGTCAGGAGGTTCCCTCAGGTGAGTGGTGCAGTATGGTGTCCTTAGGGCAAACATTATGGAGCTTTGTGGCATGTGTGTAAGGGGTGGGAAAAGGTGGAGGGAAAGAAGGACACACACAGTCAAGACAAAGTTGGTTTCTTTTGTTTGCAGGATGAGGGAAGTTGGATCATACTTGTAGGCTGGTGAGAGCAGGCAGACAGAACGATAGCACTTCCTGTTCTTTCTTGACTTTTTCACTCAGCTCCTATTTCAGCAAGTGTGTATTGAAGACCAAGCCCCATTCAAAAAAAGAGTAGGTAGCGCATTCCAAAGTGAGTATGAGTAGGAGCTGCACTTGTACAAAAATTGCCCTTTGTTAGGGAGAAGTAAATAAAGTAAAGATGGTTCATAGTTTTTATCTGACACAACCTTGTCATAAAGATGACCGCAGAGTGTCTAGTGACTTTGCCTGACATTATCTTGCTGTAAATGCACTAGTAAGTAAATCTTATCAATGTGGTCTTTCAGAAGAACATGTGAGAGCTTAGGGAAGCTAGCTATGTAGCCTCAGAGCTGCAGCCACACTGTCAGCTGCTGCCCTGAATCCCATGGTTCTGAACATCTAGGTTCTCTGAGCCTAACACGATGCTGTGTATTTGGAATAGCATATGAAACTCTTCCCTAAAGTGATGATGAAGACACGTGCCTGGTAGGTTTTCTAGCAAGCATAAAGATTTGTAAGAGCAAACACTGGCCCAGGTTTTACGAATCTAAGCTTTTACAGGTAGAAAGAGAAATGTTAAAACCATTGCTGGTATAGTGCTCTAACAGAAATGGGTGTAGATACTAAACTACCCATTAGAACTCTGCCAGGTTTATTACTCTGTGGCTGGTGGAGTAAGTGAGGTGTGAATGTCTCATCAGAACCCTGACTCCAGATTGGAGTGGGAAAGGAGGGAACCTTGAGCAGACTGTTGCACAGGTTCAGAACTTATCTGCTCCGGTAAGAACTCCATGACTGGCAAACGTGACACTGACTTGTCTCAAAATGCGTTAAGGGCATGAGCATATCAGTAACTTCCCCACCTATGCAGTTCAGATCCTGTGGAATTTGGCTTCTCTTGGTTCCCTGGTATATTTCTGCCTTTAGTTTTGACATTTTGCTGTTTGCCTTTTAAGGCTTATTTCCGGCATGCAGTTTAGCCTCAAAAGACTTGACCTAATATTAGAGCTCGGAGTCACGAAAGATATAACTGCCCTTAACCATTTTTGGTCTCCTCTCATTTCTGAAAATGATGCATCCTGAGATGGGACGGGGTGGAATTTCCCTTTAAATAGCCACAGCTTGTCTTTTATTTTCTAGTTCTCGGTTTCTGGATAATACTGAGAAAATCTAAAACAGAATAATACGGGCATTAAATTTTTAACCAAAACAATCAGGTGTAGAGGTGAGTCCTAAAATCATAGAACCATAGAGACTGAAGTGAGACAATTGGGAGTTGGAGGCTAATCTTGAAAACCCAGAGAAACTGTCTCATGTCAAAAAGCAAAAGCAAGAAGTTCACATGAGGACATAACTCTCATCACGTGTGGAAATTCTAGGTGCTTTGTAATTCCCACAGAAGGTCCTATATTTAAACGATCTGAATTCATTCATTTTTTAATTACTGAAAACCTCATGTGTGCGGAAAATGGAGAGGCAGGCAGGGGCAGGAGGCTGAGCTGTCCTATTGGTCCAGCCCTGGGATGAGCCCCAGTGCACCCTGTAGTTCCCCACGAATGACCTTTTTGTTGCTGTTCTGCATTAATATTTTAGTCAGTGTTAAAGATTAACTATTCACTCTGGTGTGCAAATAAGTGTTTTCTTCCTAAAATTTGTGTGTTTTGCAGAGCATCTTCAATTCTTTTGACATATGCAGTATTCTGTAAGCCATTGCTGGGCAGAATTGGCTGGTCTGTTTTATTGGGGGGTAGGACCAGTACAGAAGGGCTGGCTTAGTGAGGAGTGCTGGGAGTCAATTGACTGTGGCAGAAATAACACCTCTTCCAGAGCCGTATTGTTCCTCTGATCACTTACGTGTGATTACATTGGCATCTGCAAGACAGTGTTAGCAACATGCAAGTTCCTTTGCATGGCTGGTTTGATCTCTTTTGATTAGAACAGAAAAATTTAAAACTGTACTGATATTGGACCATTCCTGAACTTTTCATCATTATTTTTGTTGTCTGTCTGTCCTCCTTCTTTCCTTCCTTCCTTCATTCTTCCTTTTCTTTTTTTCTTTTTTATCCAAGACAGAGTTTCTCTGTGTAGTCCTGACTGTCACAGAACTAGCTCTGTAGATTAGGCTCTCCTTGAACTCAGAGATACACCTGCCTCTGCCTCCCGAGCTGGGATCAAAAAGGCATGAGCTGCCACCACGGGGCCTCCTTATTATTTTCATAGATACATAGGTAAGTAGTCTGTGTGGATGTCTTTGACACCACATATCCCATACATAACACATTTTTCAAAGTGTCAGTATACATTGACACCCCCGCATAAACACTCCCCATTCCTCCTTCCTCATTCTATGGACTTTCGTTGCAGGTTTGGATCATATTTCATTACTCTGAGATAGTAAGTCTCCAACCTCTTTTTCCATATCTGTATCCAGATGCATCTATAAATTATAAATTGAGTTTGACATAATTGTGTCACAGTCTAGGTTCTTTAAAATAGCTGAGTCATCAGTCTTGCTGATACCCCACATCCAGTCTCTCAGCTGGTCCTCTGGTTCCTAATTCATACCTCAGGACATATACTGTGTGGTGTTTTGGTTTTGTTAGTTTGAATTGGCTTTTCATTGCGGACTTCTCCATTGCTCTGGCCCAAAGTAACAGCGTCTTTTGCCTGCTTATTGGCACAGCTTCTGCCCTGCATTTTCTGTCTGTAGCCTATTCTTGACACAGAATTCAGAGTACTGCTTTTAGAATATATCTGTGTTCTGCTTAGCATTCTCCAGTGCTTTGCCAAATCCATTAGAATCCATTAAGAGCCTCACCCCAACAGCCCTCCCTCCCCAGCTGACCTCTTCTCTATTGCATGCTCCACAAGAACACTCTTCCTGCTGTGTGAAGCCAGCTTCTACCTGGGTACCTTTGTGCTTGCTTTTGCTTCCTAGTGCATCCTGATACACATTTCCTTTTGAGTCTCTCACCAGATGTTGCCCTGGTGAGACCTTCCAACAGAAGCTCTGATTACAAGGGCATGCCTCCAAAACCTAGCCTTCCTTGTTCCCTTCTCCCTTGCTCTTTCCTCCTAATATGTATGATTTTCAGAAATACCAGTTTACTTATTGAGTTACTGTCTCTCTCCCCCATACTACAATATAAATTTCTTTAGGGTCAATGTTTGTTTGTTCGTTTGTTTTTGTAGAATCTGGGTAATGTTGGGTAGCAGCAGGAATAGTTACTTAACTGATAAAGTAGGAAAGCAAATTATATACCAATTAAATCATATCCTAGCAGCCATTAAAATATCCGGAACTTCTCAACTGTTAAATGTACATAACAGTATTTACTTCTTCAGGTTTTTGTATACTTGGCACTATCCCTCATAATCTTAGAGCTAAACCACAGAAGGAATGCTGAGGTGAAGTTCAGTGGCAGAGCACCTGCTTAGTCTGCAAGTCCCAGAGTTCCATCTCAGTATACACACCAAGAAAGAACAAAAACTAGAAAGTATAGTTCTGAATAAGTTTAGGATCTTTTGCTTTAGGATAAAGCATACACTTTGGTGTCTGTTGTGAGTGCACTATGTCCGAAACGTAGGTGTACATGTTTGTGTTTTTCCACAGTATCATAATGTATTTAAGAACAATAAGTTCACAAGGTATGGGGATTTCAATGGCAACAGTATTTGCCACACTTTCCTTGATAGCCCAGAAGGCAAACACAGGGTATTTCATTTGCATCTTAATTATTAACATCAATGCTCAGATCTATTTCACCCTGTTATATCTAAGTATCTGTATATGTATAGGCTAAAGAATGCAAGAGTTAAGAGGCAACAGTTGCAAGGAGTCTCCAAGAAGCCCGAGAAACAGAAGCTGGGAAACTAATAGAGATGCTAGATCATCGTTTTTGATGTGATGATAAAACCAAACCAAGCTGGAGGTCTTGTGGGAAAAGCCGCTGTGACTGCTGTCTGTAGAGTCAGGCAGCTGCTGCACCACAGCCTGGAGTGGAGCTGCAGCACCAAGCCCAGCTAAGGAGGAGAAACACAACAAACACAGAGAGACAAACAAACAGGTAGATAGATGGATGGTGGGTCCAGATGAGGCAACAGAAAAACAGACAACAGGATCCTCAACAGTGGGAAGTGAGTGGAGCGGAAGCCCCTTAACTCTCAAAGTGTACACTAGAATTCCTGACAGGTCATATACATTAGAGCTTATTTTTCATTGGCCGGCATGCTTGTACTAAGCTTGAGCCCTGGGAGAGACAACCTTACAGGGTATTCTCACAGGTTCTCACCAGAAACTCCAAAGAAGTGTCAGTCAACATGTTGTCTCAAAGTTCTTCTCTGTGTGTGGGGGGGTCCTGTTATTACCTTACTCTCATTGATGTAAGGTGGACATGAATTTCCTGTGCGGAATATTAATCATTTGCCAAACAATGGCAGTGGTATCTGATGAATGCTCGTCCTTTTGAATTTTGTTTTTTATTTTTAAATGTTTATTGCATTTATTTGCTTATTCATCCATTCATTCGTTTAGTGCATGTGTGCATGAGTGTGCATGCATGCGTGCGTGTGTGTGTGTGTGTGCGTGTGTGCATAGGCATAGATGCTCTGGCCTGATGTAGAGGTCAGAGGACAACCTGCAGGACCCTTTTATCACACAGGGTCCACAGATCAGGTCAGTCAGCAAGGTAGGTAGCAAGGGCCTTTACCAGCCAAGGCCTCTTCCCAGCCCTTGTGTTCAACTTTCGAATTCAGCAAATTAAGGAAAATGACACCCACAAATATGCATCCATTATGTTACGTCCTTTGAAAATGTGACAGGTTATGAAAATGTGCATGCTGTGTGGAGTATGCGGGAATAAGCTTACTGTTGTTGACTCTGAAATACATAATTAGCAGATTTAACTTTGATTGTAGTCACACTGGTTAAACCAATAATGCTTTTATCGGGCCTATGAAATTTGGCCAAGATAGTCTAATAAGCCTTCTTTCGAATGTGTATATGTTACTACCATGGGCGTCATACATGCTAGGTGAGTGCTCTACCACTGAGCTACATCCCTGGCCCTTTTTTACATTTGTTGTTATGCTGTTGTTTGGACCAGACTATCACTTAGTTTCCCAAGCTAGCTTTGAGTTTGTAACCCAGCCTGGCCTGCCTCCTGCCACAGTCTCCCAAGTAGCTGAGATTTAATGCCTCCAAAACAGCCCCACTTCCAATAAGTAATTCTAAATTAATTTGCTAAGCAAAATTTAGAACGGAATATCCCACAGCTAATTTGCTGAGTCTGGGCCACTCTGGAGTACTGTGTTAATAAAACATTTGGTCTGATAGGGCAATTTCATGTTTCCAAATTAAGCTTTGAAAAATGTAGTACTAATCAAAGAAATTGCTCTTGTCTGAAGGAGTCTTATTGTTGCTGTTTTTTATATGCAAAGGGACATAAAAAAGAACTGCAGAAATCCATGTGCCTATGTGAGTATGTGTCTGGAGTGAACATTAAAAACACAGGTAATTTCCCTCTAAACCTTAGGAAGTGTTAGAAGTTGTGACAGACCAGTCTACGTTTCTTCAGACTGATTGCTATTTTACCTGCTTACCCCAGTTAGTTCCCATAATATCAGTGTTAGTGGATAAACACAGGAACCTAACTATGCTGAGTCCTGCCCATTGATCACACAGTGGCATGGACAAATACTATGCTACTATCTTGTCAAGAAGGTCCCTAATGTCTTGATCAATTTACAGCTTAAAACCGCATCCCTTAGTCATCTTACGTGTCACGTGAACCTGTCCATTAGCTCCCCACTAATTGTGGAGAACACTTACTCCCATATTTCACATGGTGTGGGGCAGAGAAGAAGATGGAGTGTACTCCATGTTCTCTAAATCAGCCTTGCTGCTGCTGCTTCTCTTGACCAAGTCCATCCTCACAGATTCTCCTTTGTGGACTCTGGAAGTTTTCTAATGATGACGATGGGCTGTGTGTGGAATCACAAGCTACTATTCTTGTAGCTGCTAAACATGAGAACTGGTTAGATGAGTGGATGGGGTGGGCCAGCAGGTAAAAGCACTTCCACGTGTGTCTGGAGACTTGAGCTTGACCACCAACACCCACAGTAAATTGTGAAGAAAGAATTGAGTCTACTAAGTTGTCCTCACCCCTACATATGTTCCATGGCATGTTCACACACTCATCTTTATCATCACCATTATCATCTTCTTCATCCTCATGACAATAACAATATTTAGCTAGAAAATATGGAATGGGATGGAATGACAGGAGATACCATCACATATCCTCGGGGCATAGTAGCATCCCACTGTGTTACCTTGACAACGTCTTACAAAAGATTATGTCAAAATGAGTTAAGCAAGTGTTAAACACTTTTAAAAAGCAAAATGGCATTCTTAAAAGTGAAATAAGCACCCAAAGTTAGGTGTTAAAACTCTGATTTGAACCTCATCAAGGTAATACTGGTGTGAACAATGCTGCAATATGACCAAGAACTTCTACTGACTTGGGAAGAAAAGCTCCAAAAATATCAGAAGGAATTGAGAAATATCAAGCAACATCATTTTTCAGTTCTCCTACTGTAGCAACCCTAAATCTCTTTTAAAGCTATAAAGCAAAATGATATAACTTTCTGGCAAATAGATGGAACTAGAAATATTATACTGAGTGAGGTCAGAAAGACGAATCTGTGCTTGTCTGTGGCTCCTAGCTCCAAATCTTTGTGTGTGAGTATAAAATCAGAGTGAGCGCAGAAAGGAAAGGAGAAAGGGACTGTGGCAAGGAAGGCTCTCTGGAGAGAAGACAATCGGCTACGGACCCTGTGAGGGAAGAAATAGGGAAAACAGAAGGTGGGAGGGAGCATCCCACAGTCCTATTCCCCATCGCTGTCTCTTAAATCCTTCCACCTCTTCTTCCATGGTGTTCCCTGAGAGCAATAGTTATCCCATTCGGGACTAAGCACACAGTCTCCTGTGTTGAGCAGTTAGGCCTCTTTCCATTGGCTGATGACAACTGAAAGACAAAAAACATCACTGAGCAAGATTTCGAGCAACCAAGTCTGTCTATACAGGGATCTGGGTCTAAACTAGAATTCGTCATTTTAAATCCAGGCAGATGTTACAAGTCTTTAGTCTCTTTCTTTCCTTCCTTCCTTCCTTCCTTTCTTCCTTCCTTCCTTTTTTTCTTTCTTCTCTCTTTCTCTCTCCTTTTCCTCCTTCCTTTCTTTCTTCGTACTTTTTTCTTTCTCCTCTTCCTCCTCCTTCTTTTGTGTCCTCAAATCTTCAGAGAAAGTGGCACCACATCTAAATGATTAATATAGGATGCTAATACTACACACTTGATGGTACACACAATTTTAAGCTGTTTTTAGGATCTTGAAGTCAGCTCTGAGTTGCTGACTTTAGTTAGCCAGTTGATTTTGTGTGGTTCGTCTTCATTCTCTTATATAACTGAATGTTCTGAATAACCACAGTTTCTTTATACCATGAAACATTTAAGGTTTTTTTCCTATGAAAATCTCTGTCACACTTTATACATCCCTTTCCTTTGTTGTTCCCTAAGAAAAGGATTCACCATGTGGCCTTTGCTCTCCTGGAATTTGTTATGTAGAACAGGCTGGCCTTGAACTCATAGAGATTCACCTGCGCAAGCGCTGGAATTAAAGGTGTGCACCCCCAGGCCTGGCTACACATCCCTTGATTTTTAAAATAGTATATATTTTGTTTCATTTTTTAGCTCAAAGATAACTTTAGGAATCTTAAAAATCTAATGTACACACTGTGTGTCATTTGTTAATTGTCAGATCATGAAAAGCTGAGAGGGAGAAGGTGCTGATATTTGCTCTTAAATTTGAAGCTACTGTGTACTCTAGAGAAAATCCCAAGGATACTTTGAGTAATTTTTCTGTTGTTTTTGGGAGGCTAGAGAGATTGAAACACTGAGGAATTTTAAAATTTATCCTCATCATCGTTAATGTATATGGATGTTTTGCCTGCATATGTGTCTGCGCACCATGTGTATGCCTGGTTCCCTCAGAGGCCAGAAGAAGGTGCCCAGGAACTGGAGGTACAGAAGGTAACTGAGCTGCCGTATGAATGCCAGGAATTAACCTGGGTCCTCTGGAAGAGCAGCCACTGTTCTTAATCACTGAGCCCATCTCCCCAGCCCTGAAAAGTGGGCATTTTAGATGCTTCTATAGTAGAAACCTTTGAAAACATTCCTATATGTAAATAAATTTGGTGATTGATTATTAGTCTTATATTTGAATAAAATCTTATAGATTACTAAACCAACCAGTCCTACCCTTTGATAGGTGTGATTTTTTTTCAGTGATAAAATAATAGAAGTTATTCTCTGCAGTGTTAACTAACACAAAATTGCTGAAGGGAAAATAAAGTCACTAAGAAACAAGTTGTTAATTGCACAGAGAATGCTAAGCATAACTGGGCTTATAAGTACCTTTTCTATGAAACCACCAACAGCGTGAAAATGATCCTAGTTTGTGTATTTGCCTAACTGTTCCCAGGGGTTATTTTTGTTGATGGCAGCATGGAAAAAGACAATAAAGCCATGGGACTCCCAGATGTGGGAAATTGGCACAGTAATTAATTGCAAACCTGGCCCAGTAATTAAATAGTCAGTCACCTTGTCAGAGTGAGTTCAAAGACATTTAGCTGGCTCATTTAGGTTTATGATTTCAAAATATTGAATTAAGCACTGTGGGCTATAAAGAAATAGAGGTTAGCGATTTGAATAGCGGGGGGGGGTGGCTGAGCTACATCAAGCTCAAGTTCTGGTCTAGTCTGAATGTACCGAGTGGCTTAGCAAGTCCTTCCACCTCTCTGTCCTTCAAGTGTCTAGGAGCCAAATGAATTCCCACCGAGAAAGGTAGGCAAGGGTTAGACTAAACTGCAGTACACGTGTGGGAAAGACTGGGTAGAACTGCATAGTGTCCCCGAAAAGCAAAGACAGCTCCGGACAGACCCAACCACCATTCCTACTAGGCAGCTTTTGATGACTGAGTAAGTAATCATTAGATACAGCCCAGTAAAGCGTTTCAACATGTAACAAATCTGCAAACATCCGGGAGTGAAAAGCCACATTTGCAGGCAGTTAGATGCCTGGGTCTGTTTAATCACAAATGTAAACAAATAAAAATCTCAAACCCATATAGTTAGGATGTTTCCATTATGTTCTTTCTTTTCTTGAAGTGAAGCATCTTTCAACATTGCCTGGAATCCCCTAGGTTTCCCTACTGTGCCCATATATACTGTATCTTCTCTGGCTCCGTCATGGAAACCCTGCAGCCTGATCTTCGGTCCTTCTGCTGACTCTGACATCCAGATTACTCTCAGAGCAGCAGCTGGGCATCTTCCAGGTGCCTGACATCTCCTTAATGATTTTGAATGTAGATTATATTTTTATAGACTGGGTATGTGTACACAAATATATGTGCATTTAGAAACATTAGCGTAGTTCCAAGTGTTCAGAATATAAAATGGTCACATACTCATTGGGGACTGCAGCACAATCACAGTGAGATAAAAATAGCTGGGTGTGGAGCCCTCAGGAGCAGCAGCCAGTGGAGAAGGTAACCTATGAGCAGGGCATTGGAGAAGATATCCAGACAGAACTCAGTGTGGCAGAAGAAAGGGAAACCGAGGGAATACACAATGTCATTAAAGATTCAGGGCTCAGTAAAGAACAGAGCCCCTGGGCGGCTGAAGAATGAGTCAGAAAGCTGGAAAAGTACTGAAGTGCACAGAGAAGGCCAGCCTTTGATTTATGAACTGTAAAGGCCCTGAAACCCTAAAGGGATTCGGGTTGATGGTTCTGCTGTAGTGAGGGGCAGAATGGGCCAATGTAGGAGAAGACCCTGGAGATGGGAACTCGTGAGAGCCTAGATCAGATCAAAGGCAATGGGCCCTGAGAGAAAGGACTGTCAGAAAGATTCAGCGGTGAGGAGACCCTTGTGTTACATTATATGAGGAAGTGATTCAAAGGGAGGTACCAAGGCTTCTGGCTGGAGCAGCTCAGTAGACTGGGTTGCCATTGGCCCACGTGAAAGGTGCGGAGACACAGCAGCTTCAGCCAGAAAGTGAAGTGAGTCCAAAATGCCCTACACCTAGTGATGTTTAGAATATGGCATGCTGACTGGAGAGATGGCTCAGTGGTGAAGAGCATTGGCTGCTCTTTCAGAGGACCTGGGTTCAATTCCCAGCACCTACCTGGCTTCTCACAACTGTTCAAGGGGATCTGGCACCCTCACACAGACATACATGTAGGCAAAACACCAATACACATAAAATAAAACAGAAATAAATTCTTAGAATATGGCACGCTCTAAGAAACAGGAACATAGAGGCTGGAAAGATGAGGACTCTGTGGTGGAGATTGGGCAATCCTCAGCATGAGGTTAAGGCGAGAGGAGCGCATGAGCTTGTTATGAGATGTGAAGGTTGAGAATATGCCCTGGGAAACATCACAAGTACCAAAGAAAATTAATGACTCACGGATGGTTGTGTATGAGGATAAAGGAACAGCAGACTCCAGAAGTACACCCAGCTGGGAGCCTTGGTGAATTGTGACTCCATTAGTAAAAAGGAGAAAGTACGGAAAAGGAAAGGGGTTTAATAATCACTCCATGTGAGTCAGAAGGGAAAATCTCTTCTGTCATTGTACAAAACAAGCTGATTTCATCTACATTGATTTCTATTAGGTTCTTATATTACAGATTTGGTTTTGGTGCTGAGGATTGAACCTGGGGCCTCCCTGCAGGTTAAGCGCATGCTCTATTACTGAGCTGTAGCCTCTGTTCCCACTTTAAATTGCTTAGAGGCTTTATCGGACGCCAAATAAGGCAATATTGTGCACTGGAAACACCATTGGACTGGGAATTACAAATTCGTTCATTCAAATACTCACTGGACATTTCCTCTAAGACGGGAACTGTGTTAGATGCTGGTATTGCAATGGTGTCGTTCCTGCCCCATACAAAGAGACAGAGGAAACTGACTAACTGCATGAGCCTGTAAAGAAAAGGGCACTAACTGATTTTTAAAATCAAGTATAAGACATGTGCAACTGTATAATATCCTTTCAATCTGACATAAAATGAAGGCCAAGAAAGTTTTTTTTTACTTAAAATATAATTAAATCATTTCCCTCTTTCCATTTTCTCCTTCTAACCATGCCCATCCACACCTTGCTTCCTCTCAAATTCAGCCTCTTTGCTCTTCATTCCTGTTTTCTATACACACACACACACACACACACACACACACACACACACACACNNNNACACACACACACACACACACACACACACACACACACACACACTTAAACATGTAAATTCAACCTATTTCATTCATTTACTATTACTTGTATGGACATGATTTCAGGACTGACCACGTGGTGTAAGATCACCAGGTGGGGGACTCCTCCCTCGAGATGACTGTTTCTCTCCCTGCCATCACTCCTTAGTTCTTTATGATTCTTTGTTTAAAAGTAAGACCCAGTGAGATTCTCCCTTCCTTATGACCATGCCCATGGGTGCTATTGAGTCCTTTTAGAGGAAAACTAGTTGAGATCTGGTTTTTTAAACAAATGCACAAGCATGGACGTGGGAACAGTTCACTAGGACCAACAGACAGCCCATGTCCGGGGCTGGGGTAGGAAGAGGTGTGGGCATCATGAGATTAAAACAGCCTTTGAGGAGATCTGGTAAGATGGGCAGGATTGAAGCTGCAAGAAGCTTTCCAGTCTCATTTTGAATGCTACCAACAGTGAAAAGACTCTAGAAGACTTCAAAGGGGGACATTCTCGAAGAGATACGCATTTGCAAGCATCTGAATGCCTCCTAAAGAGAGAGGTGACGGTCTGAATTATTCACAGAAACTCAGGCAGCATATTAGGGAACCTGAACAGGGAGAGTACTCGGACTCACAGTGGTGCAGGAGAAGTGGACCAATGTGAAACACTAGAAGATGAAAGCAGCGTCATTTGATGGACTGGAGAGAAGGGTGGGATATGCCCTCTGGTTCTCAAGCTCTTTTTTTATACATTTGGATAGAAATCCATGGAAAACCAATTATGTCTGTGTAACTGGACTATGGTGACCCTATTGCTTGCCACCAGGAAGCCAATGAAGAGGCAGGAATTGAAATCTGTAAGCTATGCTTTCTTCAGTGTCAGTGACCTGAGATAGCAGCAGATCCATGTCACACTGACAACTAGACCTGACCCTCTCTCGAACCAGCAGATTCCACAGGGAAAGAAGAGCTGAGAAACAAGGAAAGGAGTCACTGCTAGCTTGTTCCTCTAGTCAGGTGACCAGCTCTGTTTCCAAGATTCACAGCATTGGAGTGTCTCTCCCATATCTCCTGCGTGGTCCCTCTTGTGCTCTCCCTCCTCAGCATCTCTGTGCCCTTGGGTTTGTCCTCTCTCTTGAGACCTCACATTCTGTCCGAGACATGAGCTTGTTAGAAAGTAACTCACACTAAAACAATCCATTAGCCGTGTGTAGATGCTGAGATATTTGCGGTGTGCATATACAAGCTTCTTTCCACATTGTGAGATGTGATCTCATAATATGAAACACGCTAGCATCTATCTATCCTGCCTGTCTCTTCTCATTGGTGGTGGTTGAACTTGGCAAACTTAGCTCAAGTAGTCGGGTTTGAAGTGCATGAAATATTCAAGGGAGACTTTGAAAATAGGCTTTAAGGTATAGATCTGAAGGAGAGAATTATGAAAGAAATCACAGACAAGAAGAGTATCTGTGGAGATACTCTTTCCTGTGAAGGTGCTCTCTCTACACTAAATGCTAACAGACAGAGCTCAAAAGAAGACTGGAGTCTCTCACACAGGACAGCCTTTCAACCACTGGGGTGGGTACACAATCTTTAGGGGATCGTTGGGAGAGCCATCGCATTGTACCAGAGGCAACCTGTGAGGAGAAATGGGCTTCCATCACAAACCTGGCTAGAAGCTTACAGTGGAGTAGGAGAGACAGCCTCCAGGTGCAGCAACCACTGAGCTCTTGAAAAAAGATACAGACACTTCAGTCTCCACTCAGAAAACCGGAAGAACAAAAGAAGTCCTTACTTCTGTAGGTTTTCCAAGGGGTGGGGTAGAGAAAGTTCCACTCCATCTTAGTCTGGCCTAATCTGAGCCCTAAGGGGCACAGAGGAGAAGGCGGATTCTGATAGGGCCACAGACTTACCCTGTAGTTGCCATGGGGTGGGGATGTCTTGCACCCCTCTGCTGGAGGGCTGTCAGATCTTTTTAGGGGCCAATGTAGGGATCTAGGGCCTGGCCTGATTTCCCATAGGGTACTGTATCTGGTCTCTAAGAGCATCCGCACCTTCAAGCTGTAGGTTCTTTATCAAACAATAATAAAATTTGCTCTGCTGTAGTTCTTACACAGAAGTAACCCTGAAATCACCTGATGCTTATCAATCATTTTTCCAATATTCACTTTGTTCTCTTCAGACAAGTAAGTAACTTTGAAATGTCCAGTCTTTGTCCTAGGGACTGAAGATTTTTTGATATCTAGATCAATAAAGAAGTCAAATGAGCTGTGACTTTGAGTAGAGAAGCATGCCCAATTTGTTTGTATGCCTGCATGGAAAGAGCTCTGAGAATCTGGACCATCTTTCCTGCTTGCTTCTGCCCTTCTATTTTCCCAAACTAGAAATCCTCAAAAACTACTTTGGGTCCTGCTGACTGACAGTCAGCATTCGGAGATTAAACTGGTGGCATCCTACAGGCAATGGGGAATGCTATAAGGCACTCCCCTCTGCTTTGGTGATATTCCCCATCTTGCCTCAGGGGCTGTCACTTCTTACCTTTAGGAAGAAGGGAGAGCAAAGAGCAGACCCTCTTCATAGAAAACAGCTAGCGAGGGACCTGGCACACTGACTGTCCCCTGGGCTCACTGCTGTTGGGGAAGAGCTAACTGAGCTTGTGGCAACAGCTCTAACTTCTAACCTCGGAGCCTTGTACATGAGTGATTCATTTTCAGCCTTCTGCTTTCCTTCCAAGAGTCAGCTGTCATGTGCCAGGCCCAACTATGACTCACACGCCTTTGCCTGGAGGAAATGAACACTTCAGAGATTCCTGAGTTCCAGGCCCCTCCTAAGCCAAGGCTCACACTGCCTCCAGGATGCTACTGCCCAGACACATCCTGCTTTGAGCCCTATCCACGTGTTGCTCGGCCAAGCCAGCTGGGAGGCCATTGTTTCCGAGAATGAGAACTAATCTGGAAGACAGTTTGCATGACTCTGATATTGAAAAAAAAAAAACAAGCTTAAGCCACTGTAGCAAAACTTGAGAAAGCGAGGGAATATGTGGGCAACGATGGTTCTGAGTGAAAGATGGTCACTCACTGCTGCTGCTCCTGACTCCATCCTGTGCTTGTGAGAGATTGTGGGGTTTTCAGGACCTCAGGAACTGTTCCAGAAGTTTGTACACTCTGTGAGCTGCCCAGCCTACTGAGTAACACAGTCAGCACTTAACGTTGGTCTTTATTTTCTCCTTTTTGGTTAGTTTTAAAAGACTGTCATTGTTATCTAATTATACTTTTCCACCTGAGCAATACTTACTAAAAACTTTGTTAGTTTTAAATGCGGGGTCTTGTGTGAGGAGAGAGCTAGGGCAGCCAGGTCCTTACACTCCCCCTTTCTGAGAAGCTCTTCGTGGATGCCCTTCAGGATCCAGAGTCAGGTTAGCTGTCCGGGCCTTCGCCACAAGCTTCACACTGCCAAGGCCACAGACAGACGAATCACCTAACTAAACTGAATGTGCCACTGGCAGCCTCCCTGCTACAGAGCTCTCGGCTGTTACCACTGCATCAAAATATCCTGAGGATGGCTGTAATATTCATATCAATCAAACAAAAAGAAAAACCAAATATGTGTGCAGAGGAGCTAGGAACACCCATGTTCTGCTCTTACATACGAGTGAGAAGTTACACAACTACTATGAGCTTCTAATAGTGATGTTGCAATATTTCATATTATCAGCATTTACATTGTTAATAGCCATTCTATGGGCTAACCGAATAATCATTTTATAAGATACCTGACTGCTGTATTTGTTATGAGATGGTATCATATAGTCTTCATGGAGTCAAATTAATTTTACAATTTTATTCTTCATTAAGAAACTATTTCACGGGCTGGAGAGATGGCTCAATGGTTAAGAGCACTGGCTGCTCTTCCAGAGGTCC
>LOJH01001394.1:0-37170 GCA_001685095.1 Ellobius talpinus
TCAAAGGGCCAAGGCAGTTACTTTATTAACCAATGAAAGTAACACATAAACAGATGACCCTCCTCCATCCTGCAGCTGGTTTTCTTCACTCTTAAATAGCCCATCCATGAAATGGTGCTTCATACATTCAAGGTGTGTCTTCCTACATCAATTAGCAATCAAAACAACCCCTCATGGACACTCCCACAGACCCACCTGATCTAGATAATTCTTCGTTAAGACTGCCTATCCATGTGATTATAGATTGTCACACTGACAGTTAAAACTAATCTCAAAACCACCCCAGTTCTATACCTGGGGACTTTGGGGATCATGTACATCTTCATATGGGTGTTTATTTTTATCTTTAATAATAAACATGGAATGCAAAGATAGCTGCCCTTGAATTCATGAGGTTGTATTTCAAGATGTGAATGCCAAAACCACAGAGGGTACTGATTCCTCTAAGTGCTATTTTTTTCTGTTCACATGTAGCAGTAATAAGGTTTAATTCATAAATCAAAAGAGTAACAGCTAACATATGCAGTAGACCAAACATAACAAAGCATTCACGGAAGTTCTGTGTGTGATCCCTTTCAAAACACTGTCCCATGGGCCACTCACCCTCTTATGGTAATAGCGAGGTGGACTAAGTGGGCTTTGCAGCTTCTCCTTGGTGTGCCTGAATTGCTCACATGACTGCTCTTGTGCTTTGTGACTGCTGTTAAGTAAAACAAGAGTTACTTGAATGCAGACTTTGCAGTACCTGGCAGTAACAAGTAGGCAGCACATCCCCAGTGTGGAGATGCAGGACAAAGTTTGTCTCTCATCTTGGGAAAGAGAACTCAAGTTTTCATCTTGTATTCAGAATGAAATTTAAGATATAAGCTTTTCGTTTGTTTCTAGAATAAGCTGTTATTATTATTATTATTTTATATTTTAGACTTGAAGTTGCCCCAGTCTCTGTTATATTAGGGTCAATGTGAGCAATAGTTAGATAGTAAATCAGAAGGTTCACTCAGCTGGTAGCAGAGTCAGTGGGTGTCAGGGTACAACATACGCTGTTCTAGGACAGGCTGGAACACGTCAAGCTTAAGGTCTGAATTATATGTAGAATCCACGTTATTTATCATTGTATTGTTGTCAGAGGCGAGACAGCACTTTGTCTGCACGGTAAACATTATTCTGAAGGCTAAGAGACATATACCAGTAAAAAGCCAAGAGATCCTGTGTATGGGCCAAGACTCATTCACACCACATATCGATGAAAATATACAGGCACACAGAGAGACTTTTTTTTTTTTTTAAACTGTGCACCAGCCTCTTTGAAGTGTGAAGTTTCTTGCTGGAGTGTAATAGGCACTTGTGTGTCATCCAGAATCCTTGGGCCTTCAGAGCTCAGGGCAGACACCAACTCAATCCCACACCCCAGAAACGGTACCAGGGTTGGAGTGCTCCTAACTGGTTAGCTACTAAACCTGGGATTTTCTCAGATGGAAGTATAAGGTGGAAATAGAGGAGACTGGTAGAAGCCTTCTGCTGATGCACTGGTAGCAGGAACAAAAAGAACCCTAAGGGGTCCTCAGAGTAAGGCTGGAGGTTTCTCTGCAGGTTGCTCCTGACTTAGCCATTGGAATCCTGCAACCAGCCTAGGTGGCCTTTGGATTTCATGGTGAATTTAAAATGTTTTAATACATACATACACATACACCACATACATACATGCATGCATGCATACATGCATATATACACATACATACATATACACATACATACATACATGCCCCTTTTGGGGCATTTTACTGCTTTCTACAATGAACACTTACTTCTTTGCAGGAAAGAAAGGCTAAAGAAGTATTTTCTGCCCCTCGAGGTTTCTTTCTGAGTAGTCATAAAGGTTTGAGGAGACTGTTGACTTTACAATTCTTAAGTCAGGCCGTCTCAGGTGGCCATGCTCTTGAGAAAGCCTTCAGCCTGTAAGTGGCAGGGTGATTGTTTGGAACTAGTGGTTGCCTTAAAATGTGTTAGTGACTTCTGAGTCTTCCTTGGAGCATAGATTACAGTATCCCAGATAGGCTCAGTGGGCTTCTTCTGACTATGATGAAACGCTAGAGTTGCTAGACCTTGATTCTGAGTGGTGCGGAGGAGCAGTCCCATTCTGTCTCCTGTGTAATTCAGATGACCTCTTGCATGTTGCCATCTATTCCGTGGATGGGCATGCTTTGGGTCTCCTGGGCCAAGGCTTCTTTCTGTCTTCGAGTTGGAATTCCTCCGAAGATGCTCAGGTTGGCTCCCTTGCTTAGCTTGATGTTATTTGTTTGTTTTCTGCTTTGAAACCCTCTCTCTGTGAGCTGCATGACTGCTTTGTCATGGGTGGATGCTGCTGCAGGTCTGCAATGGCATGCATGTCACTGCAGAACAAGCAGATTTTAAAGGAAAAGTCTGGTTCTGTGAGGTTTTGTGGGTCTTCTTTCCTTCATGTTTGGGGAACACAGAGGTACCAGGAGGTCTACATCCATTCTGTGCCAGGCTTTGGTGGTGGGTGGGTTCCATTCTTATTCATGCCTCAAGTCAGAATAGCCAGATTGGTTCCTGAATATGATCTAAAAATGGATTTCAAAGAAATAATTGTGCAATCCCTGTTAGGCCACTAGTGCTGGCAAGGCATTCCCCAAAACTGCTTGGAGTACCCCAGCACCCTGCTCCCTGTGACTGCCACATGTGCCCCAGCTGCTTTGTTTGTGTCTAAGTCCAGACCCTTCATTGTTATCTCACAAGAGGGGGATCTCTTTATCTTAATGCCTGCAGTTTCTGCAGAAAAACCCTCTTCTGATAAGCTCAGTCTGGGCTAAATATAAGTGAGCCCTGCTAGCTCTACCAGATGCCCTCAGGCAGGAATCCCAGTTCACCATATCTCAACTGGGGGCTGTTTTGATTATTCTACAAAGAGCCTTTCATTTTCTCTGACAAGTAAAAATAATCAGTGCTGGAATTGAAACTGTCCTCTAAAAGAAGGTGGGTGGGGCTGGTGGCTCTGGAGGAGGGGGCACACATGCTTTCCAGTACCATTCATTGCCGAAAACTTTCTGCTCAACTTGCCGGTTCTGAAGCCAGTGTCTCCTCTCCTCAGATGGACTTTCTGGCAGAGACCAGCCGGTGGAGCTGCTGAATCCTGCCCATGTGAACCACATGTCCAGCACGGGTAAGTCAACACACTTTTGTGTGCTTTGAAGCCCTGCTTTACTGAGGTGATGAGAGAGAGGCACAAGCCACTTTAGAAGTGGAAGTAAGTGTGATAGGAATCAAATGTTTTGAGCTTGGTGCTAACTCAGATGGCATTTCAGCAGGTTTTTGTCACCTGGGCTCTGCCTTTCTTTCCCCTTCTGTCACACCATTGGCTTTACCATAGAACATTAAACACAGGTAGGAGAGCTCCTAAATAGTTCATGAAAATGACCAACTTTTAAAGTTTGACTTTTTGAGAAGTTTTGGCTTTCATTTTCTCTCTAGTTCAGTTTTCTCAAGTCATTTTGTCTAACTGCCATAGTTTGGGTGTTTGGAGATAGTTTCCTAGTGCTTGCCCAGTGTGGACTGAAAGAAGAATTTCTCACATGCCCTTATGGGTAATGAAGAAAAATGTTAAATAAACATAGTTTCTAAGAAAACCAGAAAGCTTTGTGTTAGCTTTTGTGCCATGAAAAGCACACTGTGCTCTTTGAGAGCTTGTTGCTTAGTGTGAGGTGGGCTGTGGCTTGCAGTGCTGCTGTCTGACCTGCATTCAGACTGCTGCTGCGGCTGTGTGAGTTCCATTGTTGAGTACCTAGGTTTTGTTTTTCATTCCTCAGACATGAATGATAATGCTTCCTTGCAGAGTTCTCACTAAGCTCAAATATATGTGTTAGCTTTTTAGTAGTTTTTCAATAAATGTCTCTTAATGTCACACTGACTGGTACCGAAGATGGCGTGGGATGTAGCTATGATGTGCCAGCTCAAGAACCAAGTATTTCCTGTGCTTGTTATCCTTGTTTTCTTCCTCTGCTCCGGGATGTTAATATCGGCAAAGGTTACCCCATGAAATTTGCTGTCCTCTTTTACCTCTGTAGCTAAGCTCCTTTTTGTTCCCTGGCATTTATGGCACATTTTTGCAATGTTGAAGGTCAGCATGTTTGCATTGTGACTTTAAGCCTATATTGAAGAAGTGCTGTGAGTAGGCAGAGGAAGGCATAGTATCCACAGGGTGTACGGAACATCTCCTGGAGCCTACATGTTAGCATGTGTCTGAGAAGCCACTAGCATAGAGAGCATGCATGCTTTCAACCCCATTTTGGTCACTTTCACCAAGTATTAAATGCCTCACAGAAATAATAGGCTTGGGATACAAAAGACTTTTAAAAATTGGTGTGAAATATCTTTCATGTTGCATTTTTATAATATGGAAACATTAAGTGTGCTTTGTGTCATCAGCTTTTGCTGTATTCCTGAAAATTGAGTTAATCTTACCTTTTTTCTAACATTGCATGAGAATGTGTCCCATGTAAACATGCATCCTTTCACTTGAGTAGGAAAAGTGCCCTGGCAGTCCTCATTGCCAATCACATCTCATTCCCAGACCATTTTTTGGCCTGCATTCATGAGTACAAGTGAGATAAACAAGCCTTGCTACTTTGCATCAAGAATTATTAGGACTAGAAGCTGCCCTTATAATTTCTTTGGCACCACCTGCTCCCTTGGTGCAGTGCTGATGTGTACTCAAATTGGAGTTTTTCTTGGGAGTTTAAGATTTACTCTGTCAAAGAACTTCCCAAAGGCAGGCCACCCTGTACTTTCAGCTCAAAGTAGCCCTGCACTGTTCTTTGCTTTTGCTTTCCACTACCGAGGCGGGTCTCATAGGGGCCCTGTGTGTTCATGTCCTGTTTTTTCCCTCTTTCCTTCTGCTTTGGCCTCAGTATTGAAGGAAGCAGAAAAAGACCTGTCCTGAGCCCACCCAAGACCCTGTCTTGTGTCCCTGTTGCATTCTGACTTCTTTGTTCCTCTGGCCAGCTTGCCTCTCCTCTCTGGGTTTTACTACCTTCTAGCCCATCCCAAAGGCTTTGTGAAGATGTCCCTAGCAGGATGAATTGCAGATGAAGCAAGCAGCCCACATGGGGAAGACTAGTGGAAAAGCTAGGATGGGAGAGTCTCGTGGGTTCTTGGTAGATGGAATCAGCAAGGGTGAGGGTTTAAGGGGAGTAGTCCAGCAGAGGGATCTGGGGTGGTGAGTTACCCAGTATGGAGTAAGGTGCTTAGCAATATCCTTTGTGCCTGCCAACCCTTTCCCACAACCCTGTGCTCAACCAGTGAGGGAGGTGACTGGTTGAGATGTGAGGTACAGCTTCTTTCCAAGAGCTGACCTCCCAGTCCCTTCTGATATGTTACTGCTGACTGCACTGGGTGAAGAGTTATGCTTGGAGTCCTTCTCTGGCTATGCGGCTGCATGCTGTCCCTGTTTTCTGTCTCCTCCTTTTCTCTCTATGGTCTTTATATCTGGTAAACTGACAAGGCCCTTCAAGGCCCTGGCCAGTTCTAACAGCTTATACTTCCAGTCTCGTTGAACCCCTGTAACCTCATTCTGGGATGGGCAAGAGATCAAACATCTCAACAGGTAGCCTACAACCTCCACTCAGCGTGCCTTCTGCTCTGTGTTTCTTCCTCTGTAGAAAGGGATCTCTGGCTTCATCAGTGGTGTGAGTATGGGAGACCAGTGGTCTGGGCTCTCTTCTGCCTTGCCATTGCTGTGCCTCTGAGAATTTTGTAGCTGAACCATGTTTCTTGTGGTTTTTGAGCCATTCTGTGTCTGAAGAGACACTGTTCCAGAACCTGTCCATGTTCTGTCCGATTGCTTGTAAGAATGTGCTTGCCGCTGTGTTATCTTCTACTTCCATTTGTTTGTGTGGGTCTTGTATCTCTTTAAACAACCCACCTACCACTCTGATTGTGTTCACTGCTATGGTTTACCAGAAGTGCTGCTGGCTTTAAATGCACCCTCTTTTGACTGGCTGTCGTCGCCCCCCTGCCCACCAAGACCCTGCACTCTGCCCTTCTCTGCTCTGCCAACCTGTTTCCCAGCTGGGTTCCTTTACCACCCAAGTGCCCAGGGAAGAAGAAAGCAGTCTTCCCTTTTGGGTGAATATGGGTTGCTTACACTTCTCACAGTGGTCCACCCCATCAGTTCTGTGTTGCTGTAACTACAGCTGCAGATTCAGATTGGAAAAGCTCCTTGTCCACCACAGGATGTTATATGAGGCGGGAAAGGTAGGTAGATAGCTCTTGTTTTAGTGCTGAATATTGCAAACAAAATACTGTTCAAATACTGTCCAAAGCAAACAGTTCTCATCATGTGTGATGTAACTGGTTGGTGTGTTTGTGTGGCGGGTGGGGAAGGGGTGGCTATATATGTATGTACTTGTTTGTATGGATGTGCATGGGTGTGCCAGGTGCCTGAGTGTAATGTCAAAGGTCAACCTTTGTGTTCCTTTGCACTCAACTACCTTTCCTGATATGGAACCTACAAGTCTGGGATTAGACTAGGCTGGCAAGCCCTGAGGGTCCTCTTCTTCTTCCTCAGTTGTAGAATCTCATGTACTCACCACCATGCCCAGCTTTTTATATATTTTCTAGAGATTGATCTCAAGTCCTCATGCTTGCACAGTAAGTATTTTATCTGCTAACCTGTCTCTCAATCCTCCTCACCCCATTTCTTAATTTTAAAAAGGAAATGTACAGTGGCCTTGGGAGTAACCTCCAGGTCTTTGACTGTACAAAGGATGGAAAACTGGCTGTATTTTCCATGGGCATTTGAGAGCTCCAGGCAGTTAGGGCAGGAAGGAAGGGTTTGCTTCTTGGTGTTGTGGATCAGAAGTGTTATTTATGACAGGACTAGTGTACAGAGGTAGGTTTATGCGACATCATTTGTGCTCAACGCACTTTGAATCTGTGTTTATCGCCAATTTTTATTATAGGTTTTAAGAATTTGGTATCTCAGGTAAATCAGCCAAGACATGCAAGAGGATTTTGTCGGCCCTTGTCCACCTTAGATAGGTGGGGTGTGGTATCACTTTTCAGTAGTTATGTATTAGCCTTGTATAATGTTTCCTACTCCCAACAATTGGTTACCTTTAAGGGAGAATCCCTTTGGGGCCATACCCGGTACACTTGGTTGAACCCTCAGGTCCCTGTGTTCCCAAGTGGCTCCCATGCTGCTATGTGGAACCAGAACCCCAGTAAGTAGATCAAGGGGCCTCTTGACTAATGAATGGGCTAAGTGTTTGGCTGGAGCAGAGAGGAGAATCAGGTGGTCCTGTCAGGTTGGTAAAGAGTTTGAGGTAGGGGATGCCATCTCTATCTCATTAGATACCCTTTTTCCTGCATGCCTGGCCACTCCCCTTCCTACGTGTTTCCAGCTGGACTGTGTCTGTTGACTGAGGGGAGAGCTAATGGGAAGTGTAGGTCATTCTGGTCCTGGTACCTCCAGTTTGCCTTCCAAGATCCCATCCTTTCCTATAGATTCCCTTTCTTTGTGCCTATGTGCATTTTCTCATCCCCGCACCACCTTCCTTGTGTTTATTTGGATGTCCTTGTTCTTCTTAGATTGAGCATTTAACTTATTTATTTTGTTTTTTTTCTTTTGATAAAAGAGTTTAGGTAGGTGGGAATGAGATGGCTTTTGATAAGTTCCTATTTGTGATGTTTAATTTATAAAATATGTTACATCAATACTTTGTAAACATGTTTCTCAAGAGAGTTATTTTTTAAGAGTTATTTTCACATGTCTTTTATGGTTCTTTAAAAATGATACTTAGGCATTTTTACAGTCTGAAAGTCTGAGTTTTCCAGTAGACCTCTGCGAGGATACTAGCTCACTGTAGCATGGTAGAAGTTACTGACACTTTGGATTTTGGGAGACCATTTGTCTTATGGTCTGCTCTTTGAGGCTTCAGTGTGTCACTTGTGTAGAACTGAAGAGAAGGTCAGGTGCTAACTGCCATGGGAAGTAACAAGATAGTGAGGAAGATGGACTCTAGAGGGCTATCCAGGAAACCATAGACTAGCTCACCCTTCACTCAGGCATTCCTGTAAGTTGGAGTTACTCTGTCCTTAGCTTTTGGGATATGTGCGGGGACGACTCAAACAGAGATCCTTGTTTTTGTGGCACTAGACTGTGCTTAGAGGAAGGGACAGCCAAGTCAGAGAGTGACATTGGGGCAGGATCTTACTGGGGGAGGTTGGAGTTTTCTTGAGAAGCTGGCATAATTTCAGCAATATTGGATGGTGAAACTGGTCAGGATTGAGGGATACTACTGAGGGATATTGGTGACTGGGAGGTGCCAGCCTTTTCAGATACCCTAGTACCAGCTAGCAGGCTGGAGAGGCAGGGCAGAAAAGTGCTGGCCATATTATGGCACCATTAGTAGTCACTTGCCAATATCCTAGGCATCAGCCTTTAGGTAGAGGAGAGAGACTCCTGGAAGTCCTGGGCAGGGATATAACCTGGCTGGTGCTGTGGAGGATGATGGGAGGTCGCCACCTGGGACAGGGACACTGGGGAGGAAGACCCAACCATAGAAAAACTAGATGGGATGGTGGCACAGCTAATAGTTACAGTGGGAGGAGAAAAAATTATTGGGGCTAGAAATATCTGGCAGTCAGTAGGATTCTCAGGTGATGCCTCCCCTTAGATAGCAGAGGTGAAGCTAGACTGGGATTGGCCTGAAGCACTTGGATGGTGGAGTCATGTTAGTTGACTGCGGTGAGTAATTAGATATACTTTCCTGGACCTTCCTATCAAAGGTCATCTTCTATCCATTATGGAGAATCATTGTGAATCTGAGCGTGAACTTGAGAGGTTTCCTGGACAGGTAGAGGGCTGTGAGAGCATTCAAACAGCACAGATTTGGAGGCAATTATGGTTTCACTCAAGGCCACCAAAGAGCCTTTGTTCCCAGTGTAGTCTGCAGAAGCTGTCTATGTGAGGTAGCAGAACATTGTGTTGCTGATTTGCCAGAGACTTTGCCACTGGACTAAGTTGATCCCAAAGAGAGTGGGTGTCCACACATGAAGAACCAGGTGCCATAGATTTCAGGGGGACATTTTCAGGGCCCAGCTCTGGTGGGTCAGTGTAAGTGAGGACAACTGTCCCCTTGTCACAAGCTCGTCCTTCACTTAAGCAGCTCATTGTAAGTGATGACACTGATGACACAGGCACGTCCTTCATCTAAGTGCCATGTGTTCTCTGTGGTGTCAGTCTTGCAGGAAGTACCTCAGTAGGTACAGGTTAGGAAATAGACTGGCAGGCCAAGTAACTTCCCCAAGGTCACTCATTTGTCTGGTGGCTGACTCACAACAAGCTCCCATGAGATTCTTCTAGATGCCAACATCTGAACTACCAACACACAACAGATTGCCAGCTGCTTTTTGGACTGTTTCTATCCCTAGGAACCCAGGAAGCCCTTGAAGAATGCTGCATTCCTCTTTGGCCATCTGAAGTCAGGTGAGGTCAAATTGATTTCCAGAAAGCTCGGGTTGAATGCCCTTGCTGCCTTGATGGGAGGAAGCTGGAGGAGGCCCACTACTGCAGCAATGCAACTTCGCCGCATTCTCTCCTTCCACCAAGTGCAAGAAGCATCTATTTTTACATATTTCTGCTGTTTGTGTTGGGTAATAGTGGTTCCTACTGTGGCCCAGCTGTTAGGTGAAATGCATAACCGAGTGTTTGGAGGTTACTAAGAAGGAAATTCTGAAATTCTGTGTTCTTATGTAATATTGACCTTATGTAACTGAAATGGCAAAGACAATACAGATTTGGTACCCTTCCCAGACTACTGGGACTGTTTTTAATTTTCCAATAATACATTTTCACCCCCTTGAGTCTAGGGTAATGAGATTGCTTTCAGAGGTGGCCTGAGATGTATGCTGCTGCATGCAAGTCCAGCAGTGTTTTGGGGAAGAACTTTTCCCAGGGTCCTGGCTAGACCAACTTTAACACTTATAGGTGAGGACTAAGTTGGCTGCTACCAACTCTACAGCCTGTAATTTTCTACCTGTAAGAACATGACTGTGGCCATGGGTGAGCCAGTGTTCAACAATAAAATGCTTGCTTGGATGTTTCTGTGTAATTGTACTGTGTTAGAATTCCTTCCCAATAACGTCATTGCAGCCAAGTCTCCAGTGTATGGTTCTGCCCGTTTGTGTTATCTCTGGAGATTCTGCCTGTCTTTGGTAGCAGTACTCACACATGAAAGTATGGGGGCACATTCACTGTGTTTCGATAGGTAAGGCCTGACGGTACATAGTTTTCAGGACGTGTGCGAGTTTGTATGTGTCTCCAATACTGTCACCCACTGCACCAGACTTTATCTATAGTTCTTGTTCATATGTGCTTGCAAGTCTTCTACTTGTATAAGATAGGTTTTTCTTCTTGGTGGATACAGAATGAATTTGGAATATTAAGAGGATTTTTCTAGAGAACTTTGAGGGTAGTTCTGAAATAGGCAGCAAGAGAAATCTACCCGACTTCACTTGTTTAGCAGAGCAGCACAGATGGTTAGCCATCTTCAGGTGAACCCTTGCTGTTTACAGCCGGCATAGAGGATTTTATGTGTGCAAAGCACTGCCTAGGCTGTGTAAGGCTCCACTAGTTGCTGCTCTCCAAATAATATCATAGTGTCAGGAATACAAGACAGTTGGAGAGAGACAGTCAGGTGTGCCTTCCTTGTAGCATAGTGGTGCCCCCCACACCTGAAGCAGGTGTGGCACTAGGCGCTCCTCAAACAGGTAGTCAGAGTTGTGTGTGTCTCTGGGTCTGTGGTCTGTCTGAGTCAAATTTGGTCCACCCATGTGAGTAAAGCCTTCTATGTTGTTGACAAAGATCCTTGGACGTGATTTGTAAAGACAGTTTTGGCCCTTGGATGTCTTCAGCATCATCAGGATTAAATTCATGCTTGTTGTTTGATAAGAGTCTTGAAAAAAAATGGACCACACTGAGTGTCCCTATCAAAATGACACTCTGACCGTAGCCACTCTGGCTGGCAGGAGGACATGTGGAAGTGGCTACTCTATGGTTGAAAGGTTTCTGTGCCCTGTTGTCAACATGCCCAGAAATGTAGTTGGAGGTGGAAGAGAGTACACAGAATGTCAGCCTCTGGTCAGCCAAAGGAATCCCTAAACTCCTCCCATGTGCTTGTCTTTTGTTGTTATTGTTGATAGGTTTCATGGACCAAGCAGAAACCTGTAGTTTTGTTGGTGGGAGCTATCATAGTTCCTAGGGCTTTCTTAAGAACTCATTTCCTGGTACCTGGGGCCCTTTTACTCGGTCCCTTTCCTTCCTAACAGTTCATGGAAGAATTAGTGGTATCTTTGTGACCCCCCCCCACATTTTATTTTTACTACTTTGTCCCCCTCAGTTCTGTTCTTATTTAGATAACTGTGAATGTTGTTGTTGCTGTTGTTATTATTAGTGCTATTCCTATTCAAGTGTATAAGACCGGGAATTATTTTCTGTGCTCAATTTTACACAGTTTCTAAGATGATGAGGATGATGTTTGGTTGGTTTTGGGTTTTTTTGACGCAGGGTTTCTCTGTGTAATAGCTGTGGCTGTGGCTGTCCTGGAACTCACTGTATAGACCAGGCTGGCTGATCCTCCTGCCTCTGCCTCCTGAGTGCTAGGATTAAAGGTGTGTGCCACTACTACCCAGCAATTTCTAAGTTTTTTCTTATGTGTGTTATGTTTATTTTATAGCTGTTCACTTATATTCAGAATTTTAGTGTTATGAGAGGATTTTTTTCCCCTGTAGTTGGATTTTTGCTTCTGTGCGTCTCATTACTTTTGGTTCTTTTGTAGCACATTTAGGCTTGTGGGCTGTACTCTGTCATGGAATGTGTTTGTGTGAGGATTTTTTTGTTGTTGTAGTGACAGAGTACTGAAGGCTGTGTATTTTACACAGGAGAGATGCTTGCTTTAATTTATAGATCTCAAGGCTGGGAAGTCCAAGAGCATGGTGCCAGCCTCTGCCCGGGGCTTCTACTGCTTCATCCAGAGGAATGCAGAAGGTGGAAGCAATGTGGAAGGGTATAGCACCTTCTTCCCAACCTCTGGAGAACAGCTCTGAGCCCACTAGAAGCGCTTTGATCTTCAGTAAAGTGTACCACACATTCCTGCCTTGCTCACACTGGGGACTGCCTGACATGTCTTTGTAAGCAGAGTGGGGAAGAGTGAATCCCCCCCCCCCGGGAGGTTTAGTTTTATTTTTAAAATTGAATGATGCTGATTTAAAATTCTTTGTGGTGCTGGGGAACAACCTCAGTGCTTGACTGATGGTGGGGAGCCTGTAGCACTAAACTACACTGCAGCCCCCTGCTGGGAATTTAATCCTGTCTTTGCAGTATTAGCTGCTGAGTAACTGCAGATTTGCTTCTGAAACTCCTCAGCAAATCGGAGCTTCTGGGGAACTCCAGCTAGCAGTTCAGCACATTGAGAGGTGAGATAGGGACAGAGAGGCATGGCATGTTCCACTGCAGATTTGTTGGCATTTCTCCCACCTTAGGATAAAGTCAGCTGTGTATCCATTCCTGTATCTTTGCTTAGTAAGCCTGGCAAGAAGACGGTAAGGGGTTGGACTATTTTATTGCTATGCTGAAAACACCATAACCAAAAAAGCAAGTTGGGGAGGAAAGGGTTTATTTCATTCACATATAAAAGTTCGTCATCAAAAGCAATGAGGGTAAGAACTCAAGCAGGGCAGGAATGGAGGCAGAAGCTGATACAGAGGCTACGAGGGGGTGCTGTTTACTGACCTCACCCCAGCTTGCTCAGCCTGCTTTCTTATAGAACCCAGGACCACAACCCAGGGATGATACCAACCACAATGTTTGGGCCTTCCCTATCAATCACTAATTAAGAAAATGCTCTACAGCAGTGATTCTCAACCTTCCTAATACTGTGACCCTTTAATACAGGTCCTCATTTTGTGGTATCCTTCAGCCATAAAATTATTTTTCTTGCTATTTTATAACTAATTTTGCTACTATTATGAATCATAATGTATATGTCTGTTTTCTGATGATCTTAGGCGACCCCTATGAAAGGATTGTTTGACCTCCAGGTTAAGAACTCCTCCTTAACCTGTAGGCTTGCCTACAGCCCAGTGCTATGGAGGCATTTTCTCAACCAGGTTCCCTCCTCTCAGATGACGCAAGCCTGTGTTAAGTTCACGTAAAATTAGCCAGCACAGTCATCTTGGACCACACTGAGTAGTTCAATCTTCCTCTAAGAAGCATGGGAAAGAGCCCGCCTGAAGATACAGAGGACTATGTCCAGTATTCTGATCTGAGTTGTATTATTTGGTGATTTTGACTGTGAAAACCAGAGTTCTGTATTTATACCAAACGGGATCAAGGAAAAAATAAGTTCATGTATATGTTTTAGAAGTTTTTACTCAACTTAATTTCTAGTAGGTTGGTTTAAAATGAAATGTATATGCATGTACCAAAACTCAGTAAACTTCACATCTAGGATAGGTGGATTTTATTTTATGCAGGTTATATAATAAGACTGTAAAAAATCAATTGGTGTAATCCATCTGATGTAGAGTATAAAGAAAAAACAAATGTAATATACTTTCTGTGAGAAAGTGTTTTTAAATAAAGCTGGACCATTGCATGTGATAGTGCCAGATGATGTTAACTTGCAAGACTGATCCCACTACCTCTTAAACCAGCTCCCCACTCCATGGTCACTCTGTGGTCCAAACTCCTACTGCTTAAATCCTAACGGCCACCTCTCAGTCACAGCATTGGGTCCTAGAACCAAAACTAAGTTCTCTGAGAGAACAAGTGTTTTCCGGAAGGCTCTGCATCCCATGACAGCACTCAATGCTTCTGCAGCGCTTGGTATTTTCTGAAGGTATAGCTGTAAGACTGGAAGGGCATGGACTGATGCACAAGTCTGGAATCACCAAACTATCAGTGGTGGTTAGGCCTGTGGTTCCTCCTTTCATCTTTATGTGTCTTCCCTCTGAGCCTTTCGATCATACTGCCATACAGAATATGCTTCTATGCTGAGGGCAGACCTTTGGTAAGGACTAGTGTCCTGGCTAGTTTATTGTCAGATTGACATAAGAGGTATTTGGGAAAAGGGACTCTGAGTTGAGAAAATGCCTCCAGAACATTGGCCTGTAAGCAAATCCATAATGTGATATTTTAATTAGTGATTGATATGGGAATGCCCAGTTCTTTGTGGGTGGTACTACCCTGAGCAGGAGGAGGTCCTGGGTTGTATAAGAGCAGGCTGAGAAGGCAAGAGGGAACAAGCCAGTAAGCAACACTCCTTCATGGTCTCTACATCAGTTCCTGCCGCCATGACTTCTGGGTGAGGACTATCAGCTGTATGATGAAGAAATAAACTCTTTCCTTCACACTTTGCTTTTGGTCGTGTTTTATCACAGCAATAGAAATCCTAACTAAGACAGCTGGTTTGGCGTGTGTCAGAGTCTTCTGAGGCTGGCCTGCTCTTCAGATTGGTTTAATCTTTCATGGCAAGAAGCTCCTACATCTTGAGTTCATTTCTGAAATATGAGGATGTTTTCACTAATGTCCTCTGAAAGTCATCAGATTTTCCTTCACTTTGAGTATTGGTACATGTAGGATTTGTTGTGGTCTAAAGCATGAGTAGAGACAGTTGTGTTCCTATCCACAGAAATAGCCCTGTGTGACAGAATGCTTAGTAAGTCTTTTGTCTTTTGCACAGTGATCTCCAGTGGTTCCTGTCAGTCCCTGGGAATATCTCTTCTGCTTTCTTCAAACCAAAAGCCATGTTTGCTGAGATTTTATGGGTGATACTCTTTCCTAGCTTTATCTTATGCTCTCAGTTACAGTGCAGTGACTTCATTTCTGTGTGTCTTCAGTGGTGTACTGCTGCTTGGTTTAACTCTCTTATGTGAGTCTGTTAGATTCGTATAGACTACTGGGGCAAGCTGGCTAATGTCACTTGAGAATTTTGTGGCCGAGACCAGAATCATTCTTCCTTTCTCACAATGTCTTCGTATAGTTCTGTAATGAAGATTTCTGCTCCCTGGTAGGATAAGCTAGGGCTCCAAACACTTTTATATTTCTTTGAAGAGTTTTATTTAAAATGGTGATCACTTGGTTAGAACTTTTCTAGGAATGCCATGGGGATGATTTTTGTGGAAAGATTTTGAAATATTGTCTCAGATTATGATGCTAATATAGAACTATTTTGGCCTTTTTTGTCTATCAACCTTAGAATGTTATGTTTTCTAGAAATGTGCCTATTTTACATTGACTTTAAAATGAATTGGTTTAAATGTCTGCCATATTTGAAGTAACTGGTCTTTTTTAGCTTCTAACTTTTTATGTATGTATATGTGTAAATAAAAATGTTCGTGCAGTTCCTGAGATGGAGCCCCATCATGTGGCATATGTTCACTCATTGCCACATGCTCTGTCTTGTCTCTTAGTTTTTAATTCATGACTTTTCTTTATTTTCCGAATCCTTGTTAGTAGAAGTTTGTCATCTTCTTAGTCATTTCAAATAATCTACTTTTTTTTTAACTTTTTGGTGCGTGAGCATGCAGTGAACGTTTCTCTCTTCATTCATATATTTTGTTTCTGCATTTGTTGTGATATTGTCTAATTTTTTGATGATGGCTCTAACTTACAAATCTGTGTCCTTATTGTCAGAGATGATGTTCCTGCTTTGCTCATTTGTCCACCAAAGAGAAATACTGTCTTTTTGGTTTGTTGTACATGATACACTTGTGAAAGTTCATTCTTTTCTTCTTTATGGTTCCAGGAATCAAACTTGGGTCATCAGGCTTGTGAGCAAGCGCCTTTACACAATGAGATACCTCTTTCTCTCACAAACACACTTGACTGCTTGCTTGCTTGCTTGCTTGCTTGCTTGCTTGCTTGCTTGCTTGCTTGCNTTGCTTGCTTGCTTGCTTGCTTGCTTGCTTGCTTGCTTCCTTGCTTCCTTGCTTGCTTGTTTAACAGAGTCTTCTGATGGAGCCTTGACTGGCCCGGATCTTGATATATAGACAAGGCTAGCCTTGAACTCAGTCATTCTGCTTCTGCCCACACAGTGCTAGATGTGCCATGGCCACCAGCACAGGGGTCTTTTTTTTTCTAATGCAAGTACGATACCATTGGTACCATTTTCAGGCTTAGATAAGAGTAACAGCTCTTTCATATCAAATGTTCACTCAACGTTTGTTTGTATGTCCCTGGGGATATCTGCACTAGTTTAGTTTGCTGTTTGCCTCAGGGTGCAGGTAGCATTCTAGTGGCTCGTACATAGCGTATATCTTGGTTAATCCATAGTCTTCTCCTCCCTACCTTATTTTATTCTGTGTTGAGATTTATCTGCAGGAGGTGGTTAGTCCTGTAGTGGAATTTTGTGTTCCATACTTTGCTTGGGTTCATCCCTATCCTATTATTTGAAAGATCTTTGTTTCCTCTTGCCTATCATTTGGAAGTTGGGTCTAGAGACCAACTAGATGGAGATTAATTGTGGTAGACTTCTGGATTTAACTATGTGTTTCTGCCTGGAAGTGGCCAGGTGTACATTTCTGGAGTCAGGAGCAGAGGGGGCTTTCTTTCCACTTACAATCTTCTGTGGCTCTCATCCCACCCCACTCCACTCTGTATGGCATTGCTTTGAAGCAGTAGTTGTCCCATGAAGCTATGCTGCTGCTTCAGAATTCTCCTGCCTCACCTCTGCCTTCCTCAACCTTTTCCATACACCTCTTGCTGCCAGGTTTAATGGCCTCTGGATATCTCCTGACCAAGGGAACATGTCCTCTTTAGCTTGTTTCTTAGAGCTACCTCTACCTTACCTTGTCCACACTTCAGTGCCCATGGCTCCTTCATTGGGGTGTCCATCACTTGCAGCTTCTTGACTTAAGGCCACTTGTGTCAGTGTTGCTTCTGTGCTCATCTCTGCTGTCCCTCTAATGTGTCCCCAGCCGTGAGCCCATGTTTGTGCTCCTGTTACCATGGCCCCTCTTTAGGAAGAGCTCACTTTCACATTGTGGAGGGAGGATCAACTTTGTATTGGGGGCTCTGTGGTTTCTTTGTGAGACTGTCTTAATGTATTATATTTTTCCACGTGGTTGTGTTTTCTATGTCTGTAGGTGTTTATCTTCCACTTTGGAAATTTTTAGCTGTTTTTTTTGTTGTTGTTGTTTTGTTCAGTTTTTTTAAATCTTGCCTCTCAAGAGTTCTGGCAGATCCAAGCTCCAACTCTGGAACCTGAATTCCAGGACTGAGACATATGTTGGCATGCCTCTTCCTGCCGTGTGGGATGGCCAGGTGGAAAGACTGAATGTACAGGGAAATGAGTGGGTGGACGAGAAAGGAGAGCCTCACCATGTCCCCAGACTGTGGAATCTTGGGTGTGCTATGGGACACTGGAACTCCCAAGAAGCTTTGGGCTTCTGAGGTTAGAGGTAGGCATGCCAAGACTTCCTCAGAGCACACAGGCTTTCCATTGGGGCTGTAGAGGAAACTTGGGTGAGTCTGTCCCAGAAGGCATGGGCAGGTACTCAGCATGTCAGCGTTCCTAGCTGTTGAAAGAAAAGCCAGTTCCCTTATGGTGGGCCTGGCCTGGTCCTGGGCAGTCCTCATCCCCTTTGTGAGCATACATTCAGAGTCACCGCATTGTTCTTCCCCAAACAGGCATTCTAAGGGCAGCAATGTTGGCAGATTTCTTTGGTTGGCAGATGCCAAGAACCCTCTGGTCACTGCCTCTTACTCCAGCTATTTGCCCAAGGTCTTCACTCTGTTCTAGAACCTTCCACAGTCTGGCACCTTTCCAGTGGAACTTGGTGCATTCAGTTTCCTGTTTTCTTGAGATTCAGGCTGAGTTCCCACTGGACTGTGACTGGGGTGTGGGACCCTCTGCTTGAACTCGCCGAGCACACTGTATATTGGCCAGAGGCTGCAGACTGTTGCACAGAGTTGGTTTCCTTCGTATGGCCTCAGCAAGTCCCAGCCTCATAGAAGCCGCTTTACTATGCGCTTCTAGACCATGGCTCAGCCGGGAATGTGAGGGTAGCCTGGATTCTGCTTCTCTTCTTCTCATTCTCCTGTACTACAGAGAGCATTTTATTTCCCAGCAGGGGTGGGGAGTGTTGGCCTGCATCAGTCTCTCTGACCTCAGACGCCTAACCAGGGACTGTAGACTTAGGGCAAGGAAAGCCTTCTTCACTTTTTTAGTGTCGCTGGTGCCTGACAAAACTGGAGGGTCCAAATTCTGCTTACATGAGGTAGGCTGGTGAGGAACTTTTGCTTCTATACTCCCTTGGCTCTTGGCCACCTATCACCTGTGTGCTTAGCACATATCATGTGCAGTCAAAGGAACCTGCCTTAAGGCCAGCTGTCTGAGGTGGTCTAAGTTAAGGATAGGGTTGTTCCATCCACGGGTTCGGTGTGGTCCTGACATGTAGAGGTGACATGACACGAATTTGATGAGTTCTCATCTTGAGGGACTCATTCTGCACCTGTCTTGGGTCTCCTGAGATTTGGACTGCCTCTGGGAGTCCAGAACATCACTGCCATCTTTTCTTTTCCTTCCCCTTCTTATGTCTGGGTTTCAGCAGCCACCACCATACCTATTAAAGAAAGCAGTCCTTGGCTGTTCAACCCCTTGTGTTGGCAAACCCCAGGGTGCTCCAGTTTAAGAGCAGCATTAAGGCCAAAGGACACATACTGTTGGTAACACCCAAGCATGCTCATTGTGTGTGTGCCAGTCAGACGACCTGGCTTCTGGATGGTATGTGAATGGAAGGTTTAGGTCTTTGTTAATTCCTGACCCTTGTGTCAACCTCAAATGGATTGTTAAAAAAGAGGTGGGGAATTCTTTCCAGATCTGTTTCCATGTCCTCTCTCTCAAGAGGGCTGCCCATGGGACATTCCCCTGTCTCTGATGCTTTCTGGGCCCCAGATGTTGTCTTTGCTTTCCCTCAGACAGCTCACTGTGCTGCCTAGAGAGCTGGCTGCCCAAGCTGGGCACTTCAGATGTGTTAGCTGTTCCAGCTCTCTTACCTGCATGAGCACGACTAGATCTAGCTGGATGGCAGCTGGCTGTCCTACAGGCTGTGTGGGCTCTCCCTGCCCCTGTTTTTGTCAGTAAGCTTTTCTTTCATGAATTCATGTAACCAGAAACAGTTCAATATATGCCCTCTGCCCTTCCCAGACTCTCCCAGATATCCTGGCTGCCATCTTGCTCACCTCTGTGCAGAGAAGTGTTTTCTTGACCCACTTTCTAGCTAGCAAGTATCAAGAGTACCGAGGCCCAGCGGACGGTTTCACCAAGCAGCCCTCTGCTGCCTCTCTTGGTTGCTACAGACTGGATGGTGCCTTTCCCAGAGTATGTCCTGGTACAGGTGTGGAGCCAGACTGCACACCAGTGCCAGCACTTTTTACAGAAGATCAGTGTTCCTTTGGGCTGAGGAGGTGTCCATTATTACTGATTGACACAGGACAGAGGGTAGTTCTCAGAAACATGGGCCTAGATTTTAACTCAAACCTGGCTCCAGGGTCCATGGCCTGCCACTGCCTTGCCATCTCTATGCCTGCGTGTCTTCTTGTATCTTAGTTCCATACTGGAAATATTGAAGAGCAGGTCTCCTGCCTCTAGACCCTGTGAGTCAGCTCCCAGATGTGGGTGTTGCCACTCTTTGGCCTTGTGTTCTATGGCTGTCTGCAGGAGGCAGGAGGCCGGAGGCCGGAGGCCATGGAGGATCACCCCACTGAATACGAAAGGCACAAACCCACAGAGGATCACCCTGTTTGGCAACAGCTCTTTTGGCTCAGTGTGATGACACTGCCCTTTGTTTGTGGTTCACTTGGGCCTTTTTCTGCCTGGAAAAACATGTCCTTTATTTAGGAGAGTGGTGCAAGTGAATGAGGTAAGCACTGGCTGGGGAGAACGAGAAGGCAGAGGAAGATACACCTGGTGTTAATGTAGCCTTTTGTTTCAATAGTGAAAATAACATTTCAAGGATTCTCTTTTCCACCTCCAGTCTACAGAAGTTGGGCAGGACTTTCCTGCTGTTCCTGTTTTTCCTAGGGTTGGGTAAGTAAGTAGGTGGCTGCTCCTGAGCACAGGAGCTGTTCAGGAAAGAGAATGCATCTGTGGTCCTCAAGCTGCAGGTGATCTATCCTAGCAGTAGTTGAGAATCAGCCTCTGGTTAAGAATAGAACCCAAGTCTCAGCTAAAAGGTGGTGCCAGTGGCCAGGCAAGCCCTCCTGTAGGTCATTTAGTGAGGGACTCAGCCTGGTGTTTTATCATGGGGCCTGGGCCTTGGCTTGGTTCCTGCCTCTGCCCACCCTAAGAATTGCTGCCCTGGCTAAGCTATCCTTGGCCTGTACATATTCCTTAGGATTCCTGATGCCAATTGTGTATACTGGGGCCTTTTCTGGGCTTGTGGTCCATGAGCAACTCATCTAAGCAACGTGTCTTACATTTCCCACCTGCCTGATAGGACACAGTTGCACTGACTTCTGTGGAATCCTTATGCACATGAAATAAGTCAATATACACACGCATATAGTTTCTAGTAGGCCAGCCTACAGACAAGGCATGGTATGAACCATGATAACAGGAAGAAAAGGGGGCTGCCTGTTCAGCTTTCCTGTTTCCATCTGGAGCAGTGTTTCTCATGGAATTGGAGACAGTAACTTAAAAAACCTTCCATTCCAGAAGATAGAAATGTGGGGTGAATCAGTGCCTAGAAAAGTGTGCTGCCTGTTAGTGGCTTCTGGAACTATTCATGGAAGACTCGGCTCTGAGATTACATTTAACATAAGCTGTGTTTAGTATGTGTCTCTCCTGCCCAGCGCCAAATGGAAACCTTCCCATATATGCACCCACAGATACCTTTCTTTACATTTTGGTTTCAGCTGAAAAGAAAAGAACACAAAACTTCCTCTGTTTGCATCATCGCTATTTTCCTTTTCAAGCATTATTTCTATTCTGGTGAATTGTTAACAAGGTTTCTTAGCATTATATATAATATAAGTATTGCAGTGAGGCAAAGAAAGTTGTTACAGAAGACCTCCCTGTCTGTGAGCCTCAGGGAATGCCACTGTGTTGTGCCTGCTCCCTACAAAACATTCTTAGATGTTTGCCTTGGAAAGTGCTTTCAACATTTCCACCCTACCTCCTCCATATGTCTGCACCTGAATGTTCACATGCACATTAAATAAATGTAATTCCATTTCAGACATCTTTGGACGAGAGGATATTGCAGATAAGTCAGAATTTTGAGTGGAGTCTAGATAGGGCTTTTCAGTCTTTGTGAGTGATAGTTTTAATAAGTTGTGTGCTCTGAAGTTCCAAGGGAGGATGGAACACATGCAATTTGATTCACTTTAGAAATGTGCAAGAATGACAGTAAGAACATAATATGTCCTAAGTCCCACCCCATAATAGGACTCACCCCAGTAGCCAGTCTGGTTGCTAAACATGTGACCCACATCAAGGCTAGGAAAAGTTTAAGAAGATCCAGAACAGGCCATCATGTCCCATCAGAATAGAGCTATTCTGAAACCTTTGTGGTTCAGAACTTGGGCCAACCCCAAGACTCCCTGTGACTGAGGACAGGACTGTTTGAGTATCTTTGAGATCTGCAGCTAAGAGGGACACAGGTCATTAGGACATAGGACATTGTAAAATACACCACCCACACTGCAAGACCACTCATCATTTTTAAAACTTAGATCAAAAAAAGGGGGGGTAAGCGCTTGTCCTGCATGTCTTATAAAACCCTTTGTCAGTGACAGAGCTTTTATAGAAAGACCCCAACAAACACATGAAGCAACTGAAGAACCAGAAGAGTGCTGTTGGCAGCAGTCATGGTTAGCTGCTAACACCCATCTGGGCTGTCTTAGTCGCCTGTCACCAGGCACCCCAGCTCTTGCTGGAAAATCACAGCCAAATCTGCCAGGTCCTAAGAACATACAGTTGACAGAAAGCCAGGGTTGAAGTTCATTGATCTAGGCAAGCGTCATCAGTAGAAGTACAGGGCAGGTAGCCAGCATCTCCAGCTGGGGTGTGTGTGTGCGCGCGCGCGCACACACTGGCACTCATGTACACCTGTGTGTGTATGTGTGTTCCTTCACATATGCTGGTAGATTGGTAGATTACAGTGGCTTTGGGAGATACAGTTTTCTGGCAGTGCTTGATCTAACTAGGTCCTGATTCAAACAGAGCATAAGACCCTAAAGAGTGAGGTGACTTTCTGATGCTGATAACACGGAATTCTTACTATTCTTACTGGAATATGCTGACAGTATTTTACTGTTCTATAAGAATCTTCCAGAGACATTTGTCAGATGTGTACGGTTAAAATGGTGTGAAGGAAGAAGTATGGATAGATGTGGAGAAGGTATGTGAAGGACCCCGTTGAGGGGTCCATTGCATGGTTCTCTCTGATTTGTGTACTCTGAAAAAGCAGTTCTTTATTTTGTATATGCATGTCCATTGTACTCATTGGTTTTCCTTCCACCATGTGGTCAGAGGCTGGAACTCAGCTCTTCACATCCACCCTCTAAGCCATTTCTCTGGCCTTGTTTTGTGTGCTTTTGAAGTTGCCCCCAAACACTTAAAGATGAACGTTCCAGGGAAGGGTCATAAGCCAGCAAGAGTTAGAGTAACTCTCCCTACCCCCATACAGGCAAATGTCAGTGAGAGGAAGCCATGGTTCCATAGTTGAAATATCTATTATTTTTCCCTGGAGCTGAATGAGTTATTCTTTACTGAGGCGACCCTCAGCTCTCGTGTGTTTCCTGAACAGAGCTGCTTTCTTTCTGTGTCTGTGTGATGGTGTGAAGTGGTGTCAGTGAAAGAGGAGTGACCCACGTAATGGAAAGCAGGATCTGGGAGGGAGAGTGGGAGGCTTTTCCTGTAGGAGGGCTTGCTCCCAGCAGACCTGTCTTTCTCCTTCGAGCATTGAATGTGGTCTTTGTGTCCTCACTGACGTCATAGGTCCAATTGTATTGATAAGCTTTTCAAAGCACAGCCTATGGAGGAGTTTTTAGCCCTCCATAGAATATTCCTGAGAATACAGGCGGTTTTGTTTTGATTCTGTGTTCTTTAAGAAGAGAGGATTTCGTTTTCTTCTCGTGGAGTCCTGGGTCAAAAGCCCAGCAGCCTCTGTTGGGAACTTGTGGCATTTCCAGTGGTTTTGATACAGAAATAGCACAAGTCATTCTTGACGCAACTGCCAGGGCCATGCTCTCATGTGAATGGCCTCGGTCTCTGCAACTGGCACTTGAACTAGGCTACAGCCACACCTCTTGGCCTCCTGATGATGGCTGTGGGGGTGGGCAGGCCATGTTCTCAGGAACCCTTGGCCTAGTCTCCTTGCTTGTGTGGTTCCAGGCCTCATTTTGTCTCTGCCAAAGTGACCTTACTTGAGAGGAAGCAACAACAGTAGCTAGCTATGGGATGTGAGTTGCAGGTAACAAAGGACCTTTAATCATCTGCTTCCTTTCAATTTCTGTAGCCAAGAGTGAAGTTCTAATCGGCACTTCAGGACGCAGGTCAAGGCAGTGTTTCTGTCCCTTCCCACACTTGGAAATGCTTCTTGCAGCTAACTGAAGACAGTGTTGGCTCCCAGCACCACTCCTTCTGCTCTTCATGTAGAACTGTGAAAGCGATGCCCCTTTCTCTTCAACCCTCCAGTGTAGGTACCCCCCAGAGATCTGTAGTCTGCACAGAGCCCAGGACAAGAGGACTTGGAACTAGCCCTGCCCTTGCTTCTTCCTCTTCAGCTGTTGGGCTGCTGGAAGTTAGGGAACAGGGAATGGCCATCATGCATTTCATGTATAAAGGAATGCAAAAGAAGATCTGGGCAAAAATTGACCTTTGGGATGGATGGTACCTGTACAGGAAGTTCAGATACCTTTGGGTCAGTAAGCATGGGTGACTCTTGAGTAAAGAGGGGGTCCAGCAGTCTTAACTTGTTCATCCTGTGTGGTGGGTATGCTAACATTTCACCCATCTTTCAGTCTGGCTTACAAATTTAGGGCACCTTAAATACCCAAGGTTACAGTTTCAAACACAGCTTTAAATGTAGTGCCTTAGGAACTAAAACATCAGTAAACTGAGCATATTGAGTGAAGAAGCAACAAAATTCAAAACAAGCAATACGATCTGCTCTACCTTGTCCTCAGCTTTAGTTTGTTACGACAAAGCTGTATTCAGTGCATGGCAAGCACCTTCGGAGTGTGTCTTCCCCCTTTCTTCATAGAGTATACCCTGCCCACATTCAGTCACACATACTGACTGTTGTTCAGAGAACCCAGTGACCCTTTTACATTCCTTGGTGGGGTGCTGACCAGCCATGACCCGCAGGTCAGGAGCTACACTGGTTATGTTGCCATGGGAAGAATATCAGTGCTGTATAGTTGGCCTCTGGCTGAAGAAAGAGCTTCAGTTGTTACCGCACTCACATTAGTATCCTTTGGACCAAGTGTGAATGTGCTTTCCTTGTAAGAGGCTCGAAGGCTAGCCTCAGTGCCAAAGAACTACTATGGAAATCGCCCCAGTTGGTTATCATTCTGCCCTATGACTGATAAGGAACAGCTGAGCAGCCTGGTCTTGCCACTGCCTAGAGCTGCTCATCCCATCCCCAGCTGCCCTCTGCACACCCTGCCCTGCCAGCCCCTATGCATTCAGTTCTGTACCAATTGTGCCCCACAGAGGCCAGAGGGAGGTGTTAGAGCCCTTGGAGCTGGAGTTATTATAGGCAGTTGTGAGCCACTTAGCATGAGTGCTGGAAACTTTAGAAGGGCAGCAAGTGCATTTAAGCTCTAAGTCATCTCTCTAGTCCCACCATCCTTGTTACCAGTATATGGATACATTAATAGAAATGATTGGCCTGTCATGTTCTTCAAGTTAACCAAAGCAATCCTTTTAAAGGTTTTGTATTTGGTTTTTTAAAGAGATGTTAGGCATTCCTAATGGTACCTCTCTATGAAAATTAGAAATGGGCAAATAGCATGCTCTTCTGCCCAACATCTTTGATTCAGCCTGTTAATATATAAGATCTTATGTCATGTCAGCAAAATTATAGCAGGAGTCACACCTGCCCTCTTCCCCAGAGCCAAGTGAGGTAACACACAGGAAAAGATAGTTTACAAACTGTGAGACAGTGTCATGGTTTCATTAATTTTTCATGGGTTTTTATTTAAGCTAAACTAACACTGCTTAATTAGACACTAAGAATATACGATTGATTGATTGATTATAGGCTAGTTTTCACCCCTAGTTGACTCACATTCTAAAATAAAGTGGCCATAGACTAAGCCCATCAAGGATCATATGTTTCTATAACTAAGAAAGATGATGTGACTTATGCCAGGCAGTCAGGGGCAGGCTAACTAACTTGAGGCAGTCTCATTTAACCATAAAATTGACAGGTTAAAGAATCATGTCTGTGAGTTCAAAATAAGGGACAGGTAAAACCCCAATAAGAAGTACCTGCTGTTACCTGCTGTTCAGTCGGACAGCACAGCCAGCCCCTGATGAAGAAGCTGCTCACCCTGAGATTCCTTCGGGAAGGCATCCCCTTTAATTCCTTACCCTCTAGAGTGTCTTATCCTTAAAAGAGAAACTGGGTAAACATGGAAATAATATTGTTTTATAACACCTGCATTGTTTGTATTTTTCCATCTTGTTTTATTTTGTAATAAAAGAGATAGAAAAAAAAAAGACAAAACGGAAAGATGAGTAAGCCAGTCCTTGTTCCTGTGTGAGAGAGAGCCCTGTCCATGGAGCAAGCATACATCAACTAAAAAGCTTCTAGTGTACCTAGCTTGAGCCAAGACACAGAAAGTGCAAACGTCCCTGTAAGTAGCCAAAGCCTTGCCTCACTGATGATGAGGAGCTGAAGTCTTGGCTGAGCTTCACTGAACTTGATAGGAGAGGTTAGCTCATGGGCCACAGCAGGGTTTTGTTGGACAGTTGCTTTATGGTTGCTTGGTGTTCTCGTGGCTAAGCAGGCTGCTGGCCCAAGGCCTGGGTATTTCTTGGGTTCTGTCTGCTCCTACACCTCTGTCAGTCTAGTCTTGGAGGATTTAGTGGTGACCACAGGGCCAGATCACAAGCCAGGTTGGTGCAGGGGCCTGGGATGGGAAGATGGCCACTTCATTGGGGAACCCAAGGGAGTCTACATTATGGCTATACCTCCGCCTCCTCCTTGGTCTCCTGGACTCTCCTCCAGGGGAGCTGTATCCTGAGGGTTCTGGTGACTGTTAGATCTCTTCCCATCTTTACTCTAGAAGGACAATGAAGAATCCTGGGACCAGGGATCCTCTGAGGCCAGCTTTGGGAGTTACTGTGTAGGAGTGGCTACAGGAATGCCAGGGACCAAAAAAACAAACAGGCACTTTCTTACTCAAGTCTGTGGGCTCAAGATTGTCAAACATGGCTTACCCAGGAAGAGGGCTTCAGCCAGGTCTTGGTCTAAGACCCCCCTGAATTTGTGAGTAGAAAGCCCTAAGAATTTAGCAAGAAGAAAGGGTATAGGATAGCCACAATTAGAAAGAATTGCAGGCAAGGCCAAGTGCATAAGGGCCAGGAGCTGGGTTCAGGCACCTGCCACCAGTGCTGCACTTGAACACTAAACTGAGTCCCTTCCAGAAGGCAGTGCTCTTGCCTCCTTTCCTTGGACTCACTGCTTGTGTGTAGGCAGAGGAAGCACTGCATCCAGGGCAGTCAGGAGGTAGGGTCAGGGCTCTTTTGCCTTAACCCAGCGAACATCTGCAGAGCTGCCTGTTGACAGGTACTGTAGTAACACTTCACTGTGCTTAGGATGTTCTAGTTCCAAGGAGCCTGTGCATAGCACACTGTTCATAACAGCCTCTGACAGGAGAGGGGCTGCTTCATCAAGTTGGTAATTTATTCTTTTATCATTAATTATGTTTTAAAATTTTTGTGTGTTTGCATATGTGCGTTTTGGGGGATAGGTAGGTCATGCATGCTGTAGCACACTTTAGCGTTCAAGAGTTGGTTCCCTACTTCCATTGTGTGGATGCTTGGGATTGAACTCAAGTTATCAGGTGTGATGGCAGGTTCCTTTACTCACACACTTAGCCATCTCTCTGACCCTGTGTTGGTAACTTAAAGCTTACCTTTCCTCCACATTGTTTCTCTTGCTTTAATTTGGAATTAATTTTTATAAGTAAGCACTGATACTGACTCAGCTTCTGCTTTAAATTAGAATCACGGTGGCCTCTCCTTGGCAGAACATGGGCTTAGTGTGAGTGCAGAAGCCACCCTGATGAACGCTCATGCTGCCCGCCAGGAGCACACTTTATTGGCTGCAGGCGGTTGGGAAAACATGTTTTTCAAGAGGGTTCTCATTTTACCATGGCAACAGGCTCTCCGCTTGAGTGTCTATCTGGACCACTTCTATGGCACACACTGTTCTTGAGTCTCATACATAGCTCTGCAGTGGCTTCATTAGGAGAAGGGGCAGAAGCAGAGTACAGGCGGTTTGCCCATCCAAGTACTGGCACTTGGCTCCTTGCATGGCTAAGCGGAGCTTTTTACTCTAGTTTCCCTTTATTGACTTTTCAATATGACGTCAGATGAGCCTTTGGATCTGCAATGGGGTCCTTTGAGAGTGGGGCCTCCCACTTTGGCAAAGGGTGGAGAGTAGTAACTCGGTGCAAGTATGTCTCCTTGCTAGATTTGCCACTGCCCTGAGATCTTTGTGCTTGAGGACAGAGCCCAGAATCCTTGCGCCTTGTACTTTGAGCCTGTCAGACCATTGGCCAAAGAACACCAGGTGCCCTTTGGGCCACCAACACCCCTTGATAGTTGTCATCTAGGCTTTACTGGGAAGAAGGGACCCAGACCCCAAGGCTAGCCTTGCTGCCTCAGTGACCCATTCTCTTCTTTGTTGTGCTTTCTCCATAGTGGACGTGGCTACAGCGCTGCCTCTGCAAGTGGCCCCTGCAGCAGTACCCATGGACCTGCGCCTGGACCACCAGTTTTCGCTGCCCTTGGAACCCGCACTGCGGGAGCAGCAGCTACAGCAGGAGCTTCTAGCACTGAAACAGAAGCAGCAGATCCAGAGGCAGATTCTCATTGCTGAGTTCCAGCGGCAGCATGAACAGCTGTCCCGGCAGCATGAGGCCCAGCTGCATGAGCATATTAAGGTGAGAAGCATCCTTGGGCTCTGTATCATACTTGTCCTTCTGCCCAGGGTATGTTTACTGGAGCGCTGAGACATGTGGACCAGCTATCCTCTGGGTAACCCCTGCTTCTTCTTCCCCATGATTGGTGTGATTTCATCTAGTGCTGAGGTATAGATAGGTGACAGCTGCTCTTTCTGTACCCAGAATGGACATCACCCATCTAGTGCTTAGACCTATGGACCAGATACTTTCTGGGTGACACCTGCTCCTCTGTCCCCAGGATTGGCATCATCCATGGAATGCTAAGACCTGAGAACTAGATATATCCTCTGTGTGGTACGTGATTCCTTCTGTCCCCAAGACCAGTCTTACTCACAGAGTGTCAAGATCCAGGTGACCCTCACCATAAGGTTGCTGCAAATGGCCTAGGCCTTATGGCTTCTGCAGAGGATACACGGTGTAGAAGTTGTCTTCTAAAAATGCATGCCCAGGTAGGAAAATGGCCCGTGGGAAAACGGACACCTCAGAGGACTCAGGGTTCATTGTGGTTTTTCTCAGATTTTCCCACTGACCTTTCATAATTGACTCCCCCACTGCCCACAAAAGAAACTGTTAACAAAGACCTTTTTAATGCCTACTCTATACAGTTGCTTAATCTGATCCCAGAATTTAAAATTAAATAAGTTGGAAAGAAACATACATGTAGTATTATAGGGTAAGGCTGTAAGGCCAGGAATGTCTCTACTGAAAACCATGCTGAGCCACACTGTCCAGTAGAAACTACATTTTGCAATAGTCACATTAAAGCAAAAGCCTCCCATACCAGTTGTACAAATTGCCCACAGCTGTATATCAAAATCATCCAAAACATTGCGGTTTCTGCAACAGTGTTTTTTTGCAGGTGAGGAACTCAAGAACAGCCACTGGGTCCTACCCTGAGTCTCATGTGATGCACTGTGTTGGTCAGGGTAGTGTCATCTGAGGCCTAGCTGGGCTTGGAATGGAAGATGTATGGTGGTTACTCACTTCTAGCAGTACTTTCCCAGAAACCACCTTGCTCACCCAGTAGGACCAAGATGGAGCCCCTGCATCTAAGACCCCTGAGCCTGGATTGTATTAACTACCTCTGCAGTGCTGCCATCACCAGAGCAGTCTCATAAACCATAGGAGGGTCCTCTGTAGGCCATGATGTGGATTGCTAAGGAGGCTGCACAGGACTGCTTCCTGGTTCAGATAACAAATTAACAGAGCCCTGCTTACCATGGTGCACAGGCCCAGTAACAACTCTAGGTGCCTTTCAGGAATGTGTGTGCTGAGAACATTGTCCTGGTTGGACAGAGGATCTAGGAAACCTCACTCACCCAGAGCTCTGAGAGCTGTCTGCAAGGAGGCCAGGGTCTTTGGTATTTTGATGTTTGCTATGTTAATTGTCCTGGGGGCTATTACTGCTGCTGCTACTGCTACTGCTCTGTTCTCTTGGGTTTGGGGTGGGCTGGTTAAGATCTCGCACCAGCACCAGGCTCTTCACACTCCCAATCCTTTCCTGCCTCATAGGAGAGGCCAACATCAGGTCTAGCAAAGAAAGCCTTGCTGACAGTTGCTCAGTGCTCTGCTGTGGATGACCAGGCCCACTTCCCATGGAGCCCTGTTTTCCAGGACTTTAGAAAACAAGAGGTTTTGAGGTTGGATGTTTGAGGCTGGCCTCAGGCAGGGGCCATGTGCCAGCTTGAAAACAGAAGTCATTCCAGGTAATGGCACCCAGTGACCATGGTGTGTAGGTGACTGAATGCCATCTCACCAGGCTGCTTGTCTTATTCTCTACAAGAGCCATAGCCTCACAGGGTCTTTGCCAGCAGCTTGCAGTGTGACAGGAAGACAGGGCTAGATGTGCAGTGGGAGTCCCTGTCAGGTGTAGGGAAGAGTAGCTTTGTGTTCTTGTTCTGTCAGTTGATTAGATGTTTCCGTGTTTCAAACAATAAAAGTCTCAGAAGTAAATCTCCCTGCCTATGTGAGTTTTTAGAGCAGTAGCAAGAAATATAAACAAGACCCTTAAGTTAGGGTCCCATCAGCCAGGGTGTCCTTGCTTAGCATCCAGGTGCCTGGTGTCTGCTAGATGAGTCCCTGGGAGCATTTCTTTCTACCCCACAGTTCTAGACCACAGGAGAGATGCTGTAGGCCTAGAAACCTATGTTAGCCTTTGAGACAAGGCTTGAGAATCAGAAATTTAAGGTTACATTTTTTGTGTGCTTTAATTCTTCATTAAAATTGAAACCATAAAAGCCTTTAGACTATATAATTGTGTCATTGCATTAGCAGTCTTTTGTTTTGATGGTTTAAACTCTCTTCATGCCATCATATTGTTAACAACACTTGGCAGTGGTGTTTGTCAGACAGATTTCCTGAACACACAATCTAATTAGTGTCATTAAATCATCAGTGAATTTGAATGGAATTTATAATTGGAACAAGAGTAGTTTTTAAAGTAAAACTTCAGTTGTTAATTTGGGGTAAACAATTTCTTTCCAGGGGTTGTAATTCTCAGAATCACCCTATCCCTGCTATAAGCCCTGTTCTTCTGCTCATTTCCTTGTAACATTAATTTCTCTCCAGCCCAAGGAGGGGGGCAGGTGCAGGCTGAATGGAGAGGTAGTGTTATATCATTAGCTGGAAATTGCCCCTATAAAGGTTGTTCAGACCCAGGAACAATGGAAGATCAAGACAATGGTCTAGAATAGTTACCTTGTGGGTTTTCAGCATTATTTTTAGTATTTAGACGTATTCTTTACAAAAAAGAAAAAAAAACAGAAAAAACAACACGTTCGCAGTGTTTCTACTTCAGAAGTAGTGTGGGTTTAGCAGGTAGCAGTGGGCCCTGCCTCTCTGCTGCTCCACAGAGACTTCAGGCCCCAGAGCTGACCTGAGGCACATGGCTTAGCCTTATCCTCTATCAGAACTTGGTATAGAAATTCTCTCCTCTGGGGGAAGATTGCTCATGCACTGACTACATCCTGAGTGTACATGTATGGGCTGCTCCTTCTAAGCCTGGTGTGCTTCATCTGTCCTTTTGGCTAAAGAATTAATTGCTTAATTACTGCGACTGTCATACATGCCCTGTGCAGCTGTTGGTTTTTCTGGCATTCATAGTTTCTCCCTTTCCTGGTATTGAGTTTCCTATGTAAATCCAGTCTCCCAACCTTAGGGGCTGATGACAAGTCTAAAAGGAGTGACACAGAAACTGACTTTCCAAGACAACTTACTCAGAAAATGCAGGGTGTGCAGCCTAGGATAGACGTAGATGCATCCTGAGAAGCTGGGAGAGAAGCCACTGAAAGATTAAAGAACATCCACCTTGCTGTGGAGCAGAGAAAAGCTTCCACACTTGCCCTGATAGAAGACGCTTGTGCATTAGAACTTGCTGTGGGGCTGGTACTACAGCATGTTAGCCAGGTGTCCAAAGCAAGATGCAGTGACCACTCCTTTTAGAGCCTGAAGGACAAGACCAGGGACATTCCTGGACCATCTGTCCTTAACTTCATTGGCCTCTCTATCCTCTCCCCCATTTCCTGCATGTCTTAGTTTGGGTTACTATTACTGTGATTAAACACCATGAACAAAAGCAAGTTGGGGAGGAAAAGGTTTATTTGGCTTATGTTTTCTCATCTGTAGTCTATCATCCATAGTGTATCAGAGCAGGAACTTAGAACAGGAACCTGAAGGCAGGAGCTGATGCAAAGGCCATGGAGGAGAAGTGCTGCTCACTGGCTGCTCCCTGTGGCCTACTCAGTCTGCTTTCTTATAGAACCCAGGACTACCAGCCCAGGGATGGCCCCACCCATATCAGTCACTCATTAAGAAAATACACTGCAGGCTTTCCTACAGCCCAATGTTATGGAAGCATTTTCTCAAGTGGGTTCCCTCCTCTTAGGTGACTCTAACCTGTGTAAAGTCAATAGAAAATTAGCCAGCACATTGCACATCCATGACTGCTGGCGTAGTCAGCCATCTCTGTGTGCCTTGTGGCTGTCTGCATTTCTTCTATTATTTTCTGTGTTGTTTTCAGTTGCATTGCTGGTCTTTTAACTATCAGTGTAAGAGTGCTCTTAATGAATAAGGGGCATTATTCCAGCTTCCACTGTTCATTCTCACTTAATACAAAGTAGTTACCTACTTGTCATATTGTGAATCAAATGTTCTTTCTGAAGAGATTTAAAATACCACCTCTGTTCCCTCTCATGTCCATATTTATATGTCTGCACCTGTATCTAGCTTGCTATATTCTTATGCCGGCACTGTGCAGTTCCAGCGATACCCACATAAACTTGAGACTGACTACTATGTCCTTATTCTGGTACCATGCAGCTCCAATAGTACCCACATAGACTTGAGACTGACTGCTACATTTTTATGCTGGTACCATGCAGCTCCAACGTTATCCACAAAGACTTGAGACTGACTGCTATATCCTTATGCTAACACCATGCAGCTCCAATGGTACCCACATAGACTTTAGTGTGACTGCTACATCCTTATACTGACACCATGCAGATCCAATGGTAGTACCCACAGACTTCAGTCTGATTGCCCACCTCCCCACACTTGTCCCTCTGCAAAGAATTTCCCCAGCTTGTGTGACCTGTTTCTTTCCCAGATGAACTTCACAACCATTCTCATGAAGTCTCCACAATTATGCTGGGAAATACTTAATATTGTTAGGTAATAGTTTCCTAGTATTGAGTTTGTACTCAAGAAACAAGTTATTTGATTCAAGATTTCAACCCTAGTGAATCATTTTTTGTTTCTTACTTAATGCATATAAATGTTTAATCTGGGATCTGTTTCTGCATTTTTATTTTTCCTGCTCGCATAGTGCCAGTGTATAGATGAGCTCTGGAGTTCACTCTTTGATGTTATCTTGAATAGTTGGATAGAATTTATGGTATTGACTTTTTTTTCATGTCATCTGGGTTACTGATGTTACCTGCAAACAAAAATCTTTTTCTTTTATTATTCTGAATTAACTGAAATTTCCACAGTTTTGTGAGGTTATGAAAAACCCTCCCTGGCACCGTGGGGCAGTCCCTGTTTTGAGGTGTGGGCAGCTGTGGAGGGTGTTGACTTGGATCCTACTATTGTATTCTCTCGGCCAAGACCACCACTCTGAAGGACCAGCAGCATCAGAATGCCCCTTCCCACGCCCTAGTCTCCAAGATCTCTATAGTCCAAGAGGTAGAGAGAATACAACTCAAACTCAAGTAGTTGGCTCCAACCGAAAGGGGCTTTGGTTTTTTGGCCCTAGAGACCAAGGTGCTGTTCATTCCGCTTTACTACAGATGTAGTCACTTTCTTTGCTGCTGCGACAGGTGTCTGACAAACAGCAACTTGATGGATTAATCCCGCCACACAGTTGATAAAGGGATTCAGTCTGTGGTCAGTGAGGCATGGTAGCAGAAGCACAAGGTGACTTGTCATTTTGGATCTGTTAGGATCAGAAAGAGACAAATTCTGATGCTCACTGTTTTTTATTTTTTAATCTGGGGCTCCAGCCCTGGGAATGGTGCCATCACATTCAACAAAGACCATCCATCTTTTAAATCTTTCTGGAAACACCCTCATAGATGCACCCAGGGTTGTTTTCTTGGTACTTCTAAATCTTATAAAGTTGACAGTAAAGATTAGTCTTCAAACTACCTGTTGTTCCAAATGGCCAAGGACTTGTTGCCTGTGATGCTATCGTGATTGGGAAGGACCCTGTGCCTCTGCCTGCTGCCTGGGAAGTCATGTCCCTGGTTACCTGGTCAGTCTTATGCCCAAAGGAGTGGTACAGATCAGCCCCATGCTTGGGGTTCTCCGTGACAGACCCAACTTCACCTACTGCCCAAGGACACTGATGGCCACTCTGGTGCCATTCTGACTGTGCCCAGGAGCTCCAGGGTCCTGTGCATCAGGCTTCATGTTTCCCAAATGTCCTTTAACTCTTCTTTCTCCTTGGGTTGTGATGTCTGCAGACAAGAGTGAGCTTCCAGTGTTATTTCCAGGTAACAGTGGAAGTTGTTAATCCTCACAAAACCTTGATATGGTAGGACACAGCAGTTAACATTAGCCATTCTTTGCTTCCTCTGGCTTCAGTTGTATGGCTGTCCCAGGTTCTCTGACACCTTCTAAGTGTTAGGATGATGAGGTCTAGGCCTGCTGGCACCTAAAGGGTAAGCTACCATGGGCAGGAGAGTACAGCGGTAAACTAAAACTTGAAGGAAAAGCTGGAATTAGGCTGTTGATGAGGAGATGCTTGGGAGAGCTCTATACTCTAGGAGGTGCACAGCCTCCCTGAGAGAAAACACACACACACACCACATCACACCCTAAATGCAGGCTGCTGTGCTGCTTTGAGTCTCTGTCCTTGCATCATCTTGTATGCTGCTTCTGCAATTTCTATCCTCCTGACCACCTCCATTGTTCTTGATACCCTGTACCTTAGTGATGCTGTAGCTCTGGCCCATGGGATACCTCCTGTTCCATCCCTGGCACAGGCTCCCCTGCTGGCTCTCTCTTCCCTTTTATAGACCTTACTGCTGGACCGCACACATGCTTGTCTTTTAACACTTGAGTGCCTGAGTTCAGGTGGGGATGGCGAAGACAGATCCACTGGAGTGCTGCTTACTACTGGGTATGCCTGGAAGGATACATTGTTTCCAGGGTACTATAATGAGATTGCTTTTGGATTTGAGCCACTTGGTCCAGTGAGTGGAGATGGAAATGGTTTTTTATTGAGAGCCTTGGGACATTTTAAACCCAAATGCTCCATTACAAACCCTGGACAAACAACATATACCCTGCCAGTCAACAGCTTCACACCCATGGATGACTTTATTTCTTTGCTCTGTTATATGTTTCAGCTAAAGAGCATAATGGTACCTGCCCTGTGCTTATCTCAGGAAAGCACATGAGATTCTGCCTTAAAGACTCTCTGAGCATCTTTGAGTATACCTACAGAACAGCATGCATATTGAGCTTTGGTGGCTTTAAGGAAACAAATGTCCAGGTCCGTCAAGACAGACAAGACTCAGCACAGCAGTCTGGCTATCTTGTCTCTTCTTCCTAACACTCTGCCACAGACTTGGATTTCACTTTCTTCCAGAGTGTGTTTGACTTATCCTGGTTTTATCTCCAGTGTTATCTTTTTTCAGTAACATGAGGGTAGGTGGCAAGGAGAATGTTAGTCTACCTCTGGGTAGACCAGTAGGTCTTTCACAGTACAGAATGTGTGGGAACAGGCAGGCCAGCTGTACTCCAGGACAGGCTGATTTGGGGGCTGGTATAGTCTGTACCATCACAGTCACTCACGATCTTGAGCAGAATCCATCTGTAGCAAAAGTCTGTGTGCAGTAAGTAGTGAAAGGGAAGAACAATTATGTATTTGCTTAGTTTGGCTTGAATCCCACAGTGGTGGTGGGGAGCATGTGGGCTTGTGCCCATAGGGGCTGCACTGCTATTGCTCTTGCCAGCTGGCCTGTCCCTACTGACTCCCATCTATAGTGTGGCAACTTTCATTCTCTTCTGCTAGTCCATGATGCTAACATGTTAAGTATGACATCTAGCCAAACTGGGTCTCTCTGGCTCATAACAGAGGTGACAGTGGCCCTTCTCTGGCTACTCTTTGCTGACTCTGGCCATCAGATGCATGACTGTCCTAGGTTCACTGACAGCCTTCTGTCACTGCTGGCATCCAGAGGGTGAGAATTGAAGGTACTGTGACCAGGAGCATGCTGTGGAGACAACATCAGTGCATACATTCACTCTGGGAAACAAGCAGATGTAGGCGGAGACTGCTCATTTGTTTCCTGGCCACTCAGACCCAAATAATCACACAGAAATTATATTAATTACAGCACTTTTTGGCCAATGACTCAGGCATATTTAACCAGTTCTGGCGTCTTTCTTCTTCGGCAGCTACTTGGTGTCTCCCTGACTCTGCCTACTTTATCTCTGTGTTCAGATTTCCCCTTTGGCTTTACTCTCCTAAGCCATTGGCCCAAACAGATTCTTTAATAACCAATGATTATAAAACTTATTCTTAGCATACAGAGTGAAATCCCACATCAGGCAGGTGGGCCATACATCCAACATGTGAAGGGAGTATGCAATATACATTTTACTGGTAAATTGTCGTGTTTTGTGTGAGCTCACTTAAAATCTGGCTCTGAAAGTGGGCTTCCCTTTCTCATTTCAGACCAAACATGTTAGTCCCAAAGTGCCTCTTGTCTGGTGATAGGTTGATTCCCACCCCAGCCCCCATGACTGAGAACATAAAATACTATGTTGAGAACAGCCAGGAGGTAAACCTTTTGCAGAGTAGGCCACTGTTGTTTGTCTCCTAATGTACAAGTGCCTGCAGAGGGAACAGGAAACTGGAAAGTTAGTCATGGAGAGAAAGCTCAATCAGGAGCTCCAGCTGACTAGCTCCACTACCCCAGTTGGTTTCTGCTAGATGTGGTGAGCAGAATTTGATGGTGTCTGTCTGCCATTGTTTATTATTTTATTGGAAACCTTACCCAAGGGGAAGGGACACTTTGCTCCACTATAGACATTCTTAGTTGGGAACTCCAACTGACTGCCTTAGCGGGGCTTTCCCCACTGGTGTTTTCTCTGATGCTGTGCATGCCCAGTTTGATGGTGGTTTACAGTCTGTCTATCTGTTGTTTCTTTCTATTTGCTGCTTGCTATATAATTATTAAACTCACTCATTCAAAACCAGCATAGCAATTGTAGAACATTCTTCAGACCATACAGACCAGCTGTTGGGTGTAGGAGTCTGTCCCTAAGTGTCAAAATGGGTCAGGGATCAGGTTTTACTGAAAATATTGAATATGCTTAAAGGGCTATACAAATCTGACCACACATTATTGTTGGAAGGAGCTGCTTGTTGGTTCCTGGATACCCGGCTAGCTTAGACCTGAAATAATCACACAGAAACTGTATTAATTAAATCA
>LOJH01001394.1:49283-60759 GCA_001685095.1 Ellobius talpinus
TAATGTTCCTTCTGTTTCTATTGTGTGGAACAATTTGAGAAGCATTGGTATTAGCTCTTATTTGAACATCTGAAACCATCTGGCCCTGGGCTTTTTTTTGATTAGAAGACTTTTAATGACTGCTTCTATTTCCTTAGGGATTATAAATTTATTTAAATTGTTTATCTGGTCTTGATTTCATTTTGGTATGTGGATCCTTTCCAGAAAATTGTCCATTTCTTTTAGATTTTCCATTTTTGTGGAGTTTGGGTTTCTGAAGTATGACCTAATGAGCCTCTGGATTTCCTTAGTGTCTGTTGTTATGTTCCCCTTTTCATTTCTGTTTTGTTGATTTGGATAATCTCTCTCTGCCTTTTGGTTAGTTTGGATAAGGGTTTATTTATCATGTTGATTTTCTCAAAGAGCCAATTCTTTGTTTCTTTGATACTTTGTGTTGTTCTCTTTGTTTCTATTTTGTTTATTTCAGCCCTGAGTTTGGATTTTTTTTTCCTGCTGTACTCCTGGATGAATCTGCTTCTTTTTGTTCTACAGCTGTCAGTCTGCTGTTAAATCGCTAGTGTGAGATTTCTCCAAGTTCTTTATGTGTGCACTTAGTGCTACAAACTTTCCTCTTAGCACTGCTTTCATAGTGTCCCATAAGTTTGGGTATGTTGTGCATTCGTTTTCATTGAAATCTTTATTTCTTCCTTGACCCAGTGGTAATTCAGTTGAGAGTTGTTCAGTTTCCAGTTGAGTTTGTAGGCTTTCTGTAGTTTGTGTTGTTGGTTTCTAATTTTAACCCATTGGAAATATGATAAGATACTAGTGTGTCTATTGATATTTGCTTTGTGACTGAGTATGTGGTCAGGTTTAGGGAAGGTTCCAGGAGGTACCTTTGTGTTTGGGTTAAATGTTCTATAGATATCTGTCAAGTTTATTTGAGTCATAACATCTGTTAGTTCCCTTATTTCTCTGTTAAGTTTCTGTTTGGTAGACCTGTCCATTGGTATGAGTGGGGTATTGAAGTTTCCCACTATTAATGTGTTGGGTTTGATGTGTGATTTAAGCTTTAGAAATGTTTCTTTTACAAATGTGGGTGCCCTTGTATTTGGGGTATAAATTTCAGAATTGAAACCTCATTTTGATAGATTTTTCCTTCAATGAATATGAAATGTCCTCCATCTCTTTTGATTAATTTTAGTTTGAAGTCTATTTTGTTAGGTATTAGGATCGCTGCACCAACTTGCTTCTTAGGTCTATTTGATTGGAAAATCTTTTCCTAACCCTTTACTCTGAGGTACTACCTTTCTTTGAATTTGAGGTGTGTTTCTTCTATGCAGCAGATGGATGGATCCTGCTTTTATATCAATTCTGTTACTCTGTGTCTTTTTATAGGCAAATTGAGTCCATTGCTATTAAGAGTTATTAATGACCAGTGATTGTTAATTCCTGATTTTTTGTTGTTGTTTTGGTGGTGGTCATGGGGGTAGCATGCGTGTGTTTGTGTGTGTGTGTGTGTGTGTGTGTGTGTGTTTCCCTTTGGGTTTTGCTGGTGTGAGAGGACTGTCCACAGGGAGGATGCTTAGGTAGGTAGGGGTGGGCATCGGAGTGGTTCTTGTGGAAATCGAGTTCAGTGGTTAGCAGCATTTGTTGTGTGGTCTGCCCACAAGTCTCTCATCTGCTGGCCAGCTGCTGGGGTCTGCAACAGAGCAGTGGGGTTCCACCACCAACTTTCCTACTCTTGACACTTAGTGTTTTCACTGAAAAGTCTTGAAATTGGTTATTGCCATCCACACATGTCTTGGGTTTGCCTGATACTTGGACTGACTCTCTGTCTTGGAAGTGAGATGTGATATTTTATAGCATTGATTATTCCTAACCTCTCAGTATTCTTTGGGCCTTTTAATTTTTTTCTTAGCAAAACATTAGGATTGTATGTACAGGAGACCTGCATGCAGTTTAGCAGGCATATTTCAGGCCATCTGATTGGTTTAACACTATTAGGCATAGATTGGTTTTACAGTTTTGAAAAGCAGTCAGCAACCTGATGACTCTTGATTGTGTGCCCAGGAACCATGCTAAACTCATGTTCTAATTACCAGCAGGGTGGTTCAGGTTTTCAGCCTATAGAAGTAGCCATAAATACTGACAGTTTTGTTTCTTCCTTCCTGATCACAATGCCCTTGTGTCTTTTCTATCTTTTCCTTGACTGACCTAGCTAGGATTCCATTAGAATGATGGGCTAAAGATGGCAGTTTGGCTTCCTTTTGTTGGTGCAGGCCACATTTTCCAGAGGGATTTCCAATTGCCTATTTGTTTTACCAAGTTACCCTCCTTTGCTAGTTTGTTATAACTTTGAATATGCATGGGTATTGATTTTTATCAGATATTTCAGCACTTTTTGGAGGTAATCATATAATTTTTTCTGACATTTAGTTAATGTGGTAAACATCTAATTGGATAGAAATTCTATCTGACATATTTATAATAAATAGCCTCTCTCACCTTGACCATAAAGCATTATATACTCTTGGTTGGCTCATATTTTGTATATCTACAACTATATTTGCAAGAGATATTGACAAGTGTTTTCCTTCTTGAAATGCCTTGCTAGGCTTGGCATTATGACAGTGTTGCCCTTGGGCTAAGCATCCTTTTCTCTTGGTTCGGTAGGAACTGCGGTGCGTTACCATTTTACATCCTTAATATTGAATGTTTGCACCGTCTCTTATTAATGGTTGTTTGGTTCCATTAATTTTCTTCTTTAGTCTCTCCAGAGGCTTTTTTAATTGGTTATATTAGTCTATTTAGGAATCTAGTTTTGGCTTTATAGAAAGCCTTATGAATGTATTTCTATTTCATTTTTTCTACTAACCTTATTCTTTCCCTGTCTTCTGTTTTCTTGGGGTTTATGACTTTATTGCTGTGTGAGTTACATATCTAAATGATTGATTCCGACCTTCTCTTCTGAAATCTGAATGTAAAGCTATAAATTTTCCTCTAAGAACAACAGTATCTGTATTCAGTAAGTTTTCACATATAGTCTAACATTTGTCTTTAAGTGAGTTTTTCATTATATTTGATAGAATTACTGATATGTTTGTACTTAAGAATGTCAGTGTACTTTACAAACCCTAATTATCAACCTCTTTTTGTTCCATTTTCTTTCTCTAGATTTAATGATATAGTTTTCTTTTTCCATCAACTTGGAAACTATTATTCTGCCATTCCTTTACTGATCACAGTTATGGGTACCATAGCTGACTTGACTCCATCAAATCTAATCTCACTTAAATTCAAGAGTGTTGTTGATTCAGTTAGGACTCACAGTTCTGTTTTCAGGTTGGATGCATCTCCACACGTGGATGTTCACCTGGGATGATTTTCTGTCAGCTTCTTTAATGGTGATGAATTTTTGTCTAAAATGTTATTTCCCTAATCCTGGAAGGTTAATTTTACTGAGTATAGATTACTAGGTTTTTATTTATTTTCTCTTAGCACTCTGAAGATCTTATTCCCTTCAAAAGTTGCTATAATTCCTGTTGTTCCTTGCTCAGAGATAGTCTTTTTGTCTGGCTACTTTTTTGTTTTTGTTTGTTTGTTTTTATTGAGCTATATATTTTCTCCACTCCCCTACCTTCTTCCTCCCTCCCTTTCTGCCCTCTCTCATGTTCCCCATGCTCCCAATTTACTCAGGCAATCTTGTCTTTTTCTACTTACCATGTACATTAGATCCATGTATGTCTCTCTAGGTTCTCTGTGGTTGTGAATTATAGGGTAATTTTTCTTTGCTTTATGTCTAAAAACCACTTATGAGTGAGTACCTATGATATTTGTCTTTCTAGGTCTGGGTTACCTCACTTAATATGAAGTTTTCTAGATCCATTCATTTGCCTGCAAATTTCAAGATGTCATTAGGGTTTTTTACGCTGTGTAGTACTCCATTGTGTAAATGTACCACATTTTCTTTATCCATTCTACGGTTGAGGGGCATTTAGGTTATCTGGCTACTTTTAAGACTCTTCATCTGGGCAGTGGTGGCACACACCTTTAATTCCAGCACTCAGGAGGCAGAGGCAGCAACAGGTGGATCACTGTGAGTTCAGGGCCAGCCTGGGCTACAAAGCAAGTTTGAAAACAGCCAGGACTTTTACATAGAGAAACCCTGTCTCAAAAACCAAAAAATAAAGAGTACCTCTTGTTTGTAGTATTTCTCAGATATACTTTTTAACTGCAGTTTTCTTTGTTTTCGTTGCTATTCATAGTCTTATATCTATGATTTATTATTTTTATAAAATCTTAGAACTGACTAGTCTCATCTTTTATCTCAGAAGAAATACTGCCCTTTCGCTCATTCAGTGTACCTGAGACTTTAGTTTCACACATTAAAGCCATTTTCTATGACCCCTGTGTTTTTTCAGTTTGCTTCCTTTTGATAATTTATTCTAGTCAGATGACCACTGTACTAATTTGAAATTTTCCTGCGACGTAAACTGCTGTTAAACTCATCTCATGGATTTTTAATTTGCTAGACAGCTAGTTTCTATGGGATTTCTTCCATGCATAGTCCAGTTATTTTAGTGTAACCCCTCTGGCTGGGTCCTTCGTCCCTGTTGTGCTTGCTCCTCCCTTCTCACACCCCCTCCCATTGCCAGAGTGTCTCATCCTAGTGTTGGTCTATGAGTGAGAAGCTGAGATATGGTTCAGAATCAGTGACACACAGGCTTAGAGACTGGGTTTCCTCTTTGCTTTATGTAGTTACCCAGATGCATTAAAACATTTTAATCATCTTGGTGCATGGTTCTAAGCTCATCAGAGGTGAGTGTCAGGCCTACTTAAACACTGAAGGTGTGCTCTCTGGGGCCTGCTTCAGAGCCTGTGAGGCTTCCTGGGTCCGTCCTTCTCATTGCATTCCAGATTTTGTTGCCTTGGCCCGGCCCCTTGGGCCACCTGTTCTCTGATCCATGGGTACCTGCAGAGAAACCATTGGCCATGGTGGCTCACCCACTGGCTCTCTCTCTCCAGTTTAACTCTGAGTCCCAGATCCCCCAGTATCCCTGGGCTGCCAGCAGAGACTGTAGAAGCCTGCACATCTCCTGACCATTCCTAGTAGGTTTGACCTGATTAACCTGTTCGGATCCCCGAAGTAGTGGTGCTTATAGTCTGGTGTCCTCACCGCTCTGTGCTCTTCCTTCCCTTTATTCTTTTTGTGATCTGTGTCTTGTCTGCATTGAAAGAACATATTTAGGCTTGGAGGTTTGCCTTAGTGTAAGCTTTAGGTTGCATAATTGACATCCTGCCTTTAATGAATCCTCATTAGATTAGAAGTATTTACAAATAGGACTTTCGTAAAACAAGGTCCTTATGTTTTAAAAGGAACTAAATGACTGTCAAATTTAATCCACTTGAATTCACTTTCAAACTTATCTTTAGTGTAAAGATTTGTTATGTCAAATTAATTCTAAGTTTAAATCGAGAAGTATTCTAATATGCCAGTGTAATTTTGTATATTTTTAAAATTAATGGTTTCAAAGCATATATTTTAAGTTCATTGCTAATTTACTCTCTTGTCAGTTTATTTCTCTATTTCATGATTTCTAAATTCTAAGAAATTGTTTTGTGTACAAAATTAACATTTAGAATCATCAGTAATGTGATGTTCCACTCTTGAAATATTTAATCTTTTTCACTTTAGCTGATAGAATTTCAAGGTAGTTTCCTTGCCACTCTTTGGAAGGAAGTGCTAAACCTTAATAATGTACCCAGACACTGTCATATCTCACTCAGTTGTGCCCTTAGGGAGCAGATTCTTTAAAGGCAACTAAAGGCCTTTCTGAGGTGAAGTGCAGACCTCTTGGGAACTAACTGTAGCACATGCAGATTTGGCCTCTGTAGTTGACTGTTTTGACACTTGTCACTTTCAGGGCTCTAGTGAATTGACCTGCAGTGAATCTGAGGCCAGTAATCTCATTTTTAGACTCCTCAGCAGCTCTCAAGTGCAGCCAATGCTGAATGCTGAGGTCTAGACAAGCCTTACGGCTCCAAGGAAGGTGGTTCATGGCCTGCCTAGCGCTCTTCTTGGAGGGCTGCCTTCTGCTGGGAAACGATCACCTTGTCCTCATAGGGGTCTGTGAGGGCCTTGGCTGTGTGCATAGAGGGTGGTACTGCCCTACAGAGTACATGCACACATCCCAGTGCCACTGGCACAATGCCTAGGCTGGACTTATCCCAGCTCTGGGACTGGCCACTCCCTCCCTCGTTCATGGTTCATGTGTGCCTCAGTGTGTATCCTATTTACTAGGTTTGCTGCTGTTGTTTTTGGAGTAGGGGAAATAGTGGTTATTTATCAAAAGATTACAGCTCAAATTTTTAACATTAGCCAGTCAATCTGTGCTACAACCAACCAACAAATAACAATTTTTCTAGTTGCTGAAAAGCAACTCAGTCTAAATTACTTTCTCAGAGCTTACGAAAATGGCCCAATAAAAATATTATCTCAAGGCTCACAGAATACGACTTCAGAAAACATCTCAGATTTGTTTATGAGTCAGAAACGATTTCTGTGCTGTGTGCTAAGCCCCGCCCTTTGTTGACCTGGTGTTGGAATGTTCTCAGCTGCACTCCAGTCCCATCACAGGCAGCAGCCGTGGTTTTCACTTTGTGGATTTGGGTGGTCAGGTTTTATTATTAATAATAAACTGCACAGTTGAGTTTTTGGCAAGCTTGCATAGGCTTCGAAGCCCTAAGAATGCTGTCCTGTGGGGAGAAAGCAACCAACAGACCAACGCTGAGAGATGCTCTTATGTCGGGCCTAGGCAGCTCAGCCATGAAGGAGATTCTTGTTTGCACCATCAGATGCAAATGGCAAGAGGCACCTTCAGTTTCTAAACGTTTGAAAAACCAGTGCAAAATGTTCGTTATCTCCTTTCTTAAGGTTTTGTTTAACTGACTTTATTCATTATTTAATGAATCTTGTATACATTTTTAAACATTTACAGTGTTAAACATTAATTATTAATCGTACTTCAGTTTACTTATTGGTAAGAAATAATGAATTACCTTTCACTGACAGTGAGTTCATAAGAGTACATGCATTTTCCCTCTCAGTAACAACAGCGCTACCTTCGTCAACCGTGTTCCCAATTGGATACACTTGGGAATCTGAAGTATCTGCTAGCCATTTAGTTCCAAACACTGGGCAGAGTGCAGATAGCATGGCATCATGGTGTGCCTTTGGATGCAAGTGATGCCATGTCGGGTGGTACTCAGTGACAGAGCACTTGGCCTGTTGTGCACCATGCCTTGCCTGGACTCCGTCTTCAGCACCACAATAGAGAGACACAGATACAAGTCTAGGGTCTGAGGTTGGTCACCCAATCCTAAGGGTGATCCTTTGTCCTATATGTGAATCCATGCCTTCCCCCAGGCACAGGAAAGATAAGAAAGAGCAAGTATCAGGTAGAAGCCAAGTTGTACCTCCATGCCAGGCTGGTCAGCACTATGCCCAGCTTGCTGGGTCTCCTGCCCTCCCATGGATCTGCCCACATACCCCATCACCATCCAGGTCTGCTATTTCTTTGCTCTTTCTACATGGATTGCCTACTTACTCAGACCTCACCTTGGTGCCTGCTGGTATGTGAATAGTGTTGTCACCACTGGTTGGGACAGTGCTGACACATGTCAGGAGCTCTGAAAATCTGTCCTGTGGATAAGTGATAATCAGTATGGATATGGTTAAAAGAAAAGGAATACAATTTTGTTATTCATTATTATGTTTTTGATTCTAGAACTTTTCCTCTATTAGAGAAATATGTGGAAAGAGAGCTTGAGCCAGCAGTAGTGAAACAGAGTAGGCTGAACGAAACTTTACTTTTGAATTCTCTTGTGGAACCCAAGAATCAAGATGATTCCTTCTGAACTTCAGAAATGGTGCCTTTGTGGTTGCTTTGATGGTGTAAGCTGCAGGCCAAGTCGGTGCTGAACCTTGAACCCTGAAAACTTCAGCCTCGCCACCTGGCTGCTATCCCACATTACCATTCACCCAAATGATGCTATGGAGTCAGGGTGAGGATGTGGCTCACAAGGACCACAAGGCTTAGCCAGGACCAGCTCTGTGAGCGCTCTTGGATTCAGTAACTGCTATAGAGTCTCCCATTTTGTGAAGAGGGGTGCTAGCAGATGCTGGTTTGTGGAAAGTTACAGGCCTTTCTCATCCTGCATACCAAAAACTCATTGCTTACCTACGTAGCTTCCTGTCCCTTGACCTTCTGGGCATCAGTTTGGAAAGAGAGAGGTGGCTCTCTATGCCTTTATTGTTAATTTCACCACTGATGTCATCACCATCATCTGGTCTGTCAGCAGCATCCCCATAGCAATAATAATAATAATAATAATAATAATAATAATAATAATAAATATCATTGTAATGGTGAAAGTGATAATTTCATTTTTCATATGTTTAACAGTGATATTAAGTTTGCTTTATATCTGGGCTTGCATTTCTCTTTTAAGTAGCTCTTCTGTGGACTTGATCTCTGCCCCCACCATACCACAGGGCACTTCCCTTATTGGTAATTGTAAGGATACTTAGTGTGTTTACAAGCATTATCCTTTTCTTGGTTTCTATTGCTTATGTTTCTGTTCAGTGTTAACCTGTTGCTTTCAGGAGTATCACATGTTGAGCAAACATTTCCACAAACACAGGATCCTTCCAAGTCCGTGCATTGACAGACAGACAGACTAGAATGCAGGTGACTAGGATTGAAGTATGGTGGTTTCCCGTGATAGGGTCTGCAGATTCTCCCACCCTCCATGTCTGTAGAACAGTGCATTAGTCTGAGCAGTTGGTCATCTGTGCAGGACCAGAGAGTGCACACCCAGCAATAACCCTGCCTTGGGCACATGTTGAATCGAAGGTCAGAAGGAGACACTCTTTCTTAGTGATAGTAGCCACTTACAGTTCCTGTGCTGAAATGGCACTAGAGCCTACAGAGTAAACCAGGAAAATGATACTAACAAATGCAGGATAAGAACGAAAGGCTAGCTGAAAGGATTATCTTTTTGGTTGGTGTCTTGGGGATTGAACCTAGGGGTTTGCTAGCGCCAGTCAAGAACCTCAGCACCCCACCCCTGATAATTATCCAACTTTTGAAAAAAAAATCAATGGCAAAGCTTTTAAAACATGGAAGGAAATTATGGTGTGCAATGGCAAAGGAAAACCCAGAATAGACTCCATAAAAAGTAGTACAGGGCATCAGACTGTCCAGATTTTGAAAGGAAATGAGACTGGGGTAGATGTGTGCCCTTAACCTCTCTAGACCTTCACCCAACCTCTGGGCCTGAGAATACCTCCTTATAGTTTTTCTTGTACAGTTTAAATGTGTAGGCTCTCAATAAATTCTAAAAGCAGCTAAATAACTCTCTCTCTCTCATACACACACACACACATGAACGCACGCACGCACATGCACATACACACACCGCAGCAACACTTGGGAAGAACTGAGCCAGGAGATTAAATAAAACAAAGATAGTATAGTAAGTATAGGTTCCACAACTGTCTAGAGCTCCTCAGGGTATCAGTGGAGTGTCTGCATGCAGGGAGCTAACCCTGAGTTCTGGGAAGAGGGTATGTACCCTTAATGCCTGGTGGATGGGGCAGGGTGTCAACATGTATAGACATTTTGTAAAATGTGTTAGCAAAATATCTTGATGCTGTTTGTGTGATAGGATTGCTCTTGGTCCTATGTGCTGCATGAAGTATTGGGGATCATTCAAGATGGTGCCTGAGTACTGTATGATAGTATTCATAGGAGTCCTTAGTGTATTCTTCAGAAGGATGGGTGGGCACAGTACTAAGGTATCTGCAGTAGATCTGTGCATGGCAAGTTGGGGCATGCATGAGTAGTCCATTTCTAGGATCTTGCAGTTTTCTTTAACACAGCTTTCAGCAACAGTCATCATACAACAAGAAAGCCCTGGGATACACAACTTCCACCTGAGTGAAATGACAGTACTGCTTGCCAAAGAGTGTGTAGCACCAGGCAGAGGGAGACAGGGCTGCACTGGATGCTAACAAAGCCATATGCATCATATATGTAGGACACTATCCACCAGCTTTCCAGTAGAACAGACCTTGTCCCTCTGGGTGGCCATGTATGAAATTCGATTTGCATGGAATTCTGTTTTAGAGTTTGCTGCTTGTTCAGAAGAGAGACTGGAACCCCATGCTTCTAGTACTTGGCTCTGAAACTTAATGCAGGGATATGCAAACTCCCTGCAGATATAAGTTGTGTTTGCTAACAGAAGCTTCTCCCTTGTTGAAGTCTGTGTTTCAGTAGACTGCAGTTATGCAGTATTTGGAGACAAGACCTCCCCTTAAAGTTCCCTGGCCTTGGGAGAGCCCTGCAGAGGGAGCTGACTCCTCCTGCCTGCTACCTTGCACTCCCTGCTCCATACTGCTCCCCTCCTCCTCACTCTGATATTCCTCCCAGGTGCTGTAGCAAGCACCGAGGTGAAGATGAAGCTGCAGGAGTTTGTTCTCAACAAGAAGAAGGCACTGGCTCACCGGAACCTGAACCACTGCATTTCCAGTGATCCCCGCTACTGGTATGGGTAAGTGACCTGGGCCTCCTCTTTGGGTGCTTTGCATACTCAGCTCTGTGGACAGGTTTGAGAGGACCCAGTTTTTTGAAGACCTTCTAATGTAGGGGTGGTTAGAGATGCTGAACCCCCAAAGCTCTATAACCAAATCTGAAGGGAGGAGGTGTGGGGTAATGTGTGTTACTGTCAGCCAGATGAGGGTGGATATCTTCAGAGTACCAAGTCACTATTCTTAAACACCATAGGAGCCACTTGCAGAGGACTTCTGTCCTAATTATCCACTGTTGCTTACTCAACTCTAATGCTTAATCAGAGTCTGAAAGCACTTTGGCATTAGCACAGTAAAGAAACCACTGAAATGGATGGTCCGTGGTTAGGGCAATGGTTTTATATTGTGTGTGTTTGTGGGGGTTAGGTGGTGAGAGGCATCTGGAATTGTCCAGAGCAAAGAGAAAAAGAAAACTGGGCAGGGAAAGCAAGAATGAAGAGGGTAGGGGGTGAAACATTGCATTATATAGAGAAGGAGAAGGAGTGGGGAGGCGAGAAGGGCCAGGAGGCTAGGGTAAACTTTGAAATGCATAACAAATATCAAATATGAATAGGGACTAAAGGAGTCTGGAGGCTGGCAGGGCCTTTGATATGCAATAGCAGGCAAATGTCAATGGACAGCCCTATGTCTCCTTTTACAGAGTCAAGGGAAGATAATGGAAATGACTCTTTTTGTGGGCAGAAACCCTTTTCCCAGGTTCCTAAGGAAAGCTGACTGTAGGCTTTTAGCAGCAGTCCTTCTATATAGTCCAGCTTGAGCTGAGCCTATACTGTCATTTTGACATATACAATGCCTGTTGGGGAGTTTGAGTTTTCTTCTTCTTTTCTCCTCCTCCTCTTTTTTTTT